>JXCR01138138.1:0-32255 GCA_002079205.1 Phalaenopsis hybrid cultivar
AAATTACACTAACTTGCCCCTTTAAGGGTCTTCACCCACATAATTTTCAAATTAAATGAAAAACGATAATTACCCTATTCTTAAAGATAATTGAGGCATCAACGTTCACTAAGCATTAGAAGTATTCACAGGATGAACTATTAAGCAACATAATAAGTTCAAATGGACTCGAGGCTTTTCACTAGTTGGTGAGAGAGAGGCATGGACCTGCNCTTAGGAACACAACACAACTGAAGTGGGGCGAAACAGAGCTAAAATGGAGCCAAACGGAGCGAAACGATGGAGCTGCGCAGTCTGCTTGCCGACGGCACACAAAACGATACCGATGATGAGATTTACCCAAGAAGACCAAAAAAAGACAGGAAAGCTTGCCGAAGGCGCCCTCGTGCTCGCCGACGGCGCTCGGGATGACTACGGACAGACTTTTGGCGGTTGTGGGCCAAAATTCAATGTATTTGGATGCTTTTTGAAAGGACTCTTATAGCAACTCTTCAAACTTCATCCCGACACTTTAAAAGAATGAATTTAGGTTAGAAAAAGGGAGTTTTTTGTGAGATGAATGTTAGGAAAAGTGTGGAGAAAGTTTAGTGTTTTTAGAATAGGAGTAAAAATGTAGATCTCTACCCTTTTGGAGAGATTGGAGAGGAGATTTTAAGAGAATTTGTAAGGAGATGTTCTAGCATTGCATCGGGAGACTTTATGGAAGAGATTTTCTTCTTTCTTTTAAAGAGACAAAGCTAAGTATTGTGCTCTTCATTTTCTTATGGTTTTGTAAACACTTATTTAGTGGATTTGCTTTGATGAAATGAAGTTTTTCGTTGTGTTTTCTTCATGCTTTGTGATGTGTTTCTCTTACTCTCTCTTTTTGTTTGGAAATAATGGTATGAGAAGATTATGCCGTTGTTTTCATTTTACTTTTCTTTTGTAATGAGTAGAATTTATGTTTAGGACTTTGTGATACATGTTAGAAGCGGATTTAATTATCAATGTGATGGTTTTTACTTGCACTTTATTTACATTACAATAAAGTCCTGTTGTAGTGCTAAAATTTGTTTTAATTACATTAAGATCCAAGAGGGCTGTGTAATTCTCAACAAAGTAGAACCACATTGAGATTCCATGGATGATTAAGTTCATGGGAGTTGAATGCAAATAAATAGGAAAATTTACTTTAATGGGTGTAGAATTGGAGATTTTAGGGTGACATACTAAAATCCCCAATTCGGTCCTATTGTTTGAGTACTGAAGCGGGGATGTTAGCCCTCAGTTGAGGGGAACATGGGAGCTCCGAAGTGAGAGTCGGTATCCTCCCAGCCTAGCCACAGATTCAGTAAANCAGAACTTACCTTTCCTACTCTTCATAAATTGCCTTAACATGCATTTTAATTTTCAGGTGGTGGAACGAGAAGACTCGTCAGGTACACTTTTACAGTTTTTCAGCAATATCCTTCTCGTACTTTCATATTGTACTTTTATACTTGCAAAATTGCATGCTAAACAAAGATGTCACCCTGCATGAAAATTGAAACCATCAGGATAGCCACATAACCATAACCAAAGCCAAAATTAAAAATCAACTAAGATAAAATTCACCGCCACACCATTCAAAATATAAAACAACTCAAAATTTAATCATAAACATCACACCAAACCACAACTTCAACTAAATTAAGATGTCTCTATCGGATGATCGGGAATTCCACGGAAGAGGTAACCTATGGTTGCTAACGAGGCTTCCCACGGATTAAATGAAATTATGGAACTCATTAAGTTGGGTTTGATAAGTTCATTTGGACTAAGTGAATCCAAATAAAAATAGTGATGCCGGAACGAGGGAACCGTAGGATCCTAACCGGTGTCGCTCAAATCAACTTTAATATGCCCTCACCAGAACGAGGGAACCGTAGGATCCTAACCGGTGTCACTCTAATCAACTTTAATATGCACTCATAAAATTTAAAGAACCCAGAACGAGGGAACCATAGGATCCTAACCGGTGTCGCTCTAATCAACTTTAATATGCCCTCACGATGCGTTTGATAAGTTCATTTGGACTAAGTGAATCCAATAGAAAATAGTGATGCCGGAACGAGGGATGATCCTAACCGGTGTCGCTCTAATAAACTTTAATATGCGCTTTATAAAATTTAAAGAACTTCAACCATAAGGCCACCTAATTTGATATTATAACATGACACACTAGATAACTCAAACTCGTCGCAGCAGGAGCTTGGAGCTAGCTTGGTGGGCAGCATGGCCATCTTCAACAGCAAAACCTGTCTTCCCCAGCTAAACCAATCTTCCAGACTTAAACAACAAAGCCATAGGACTTTGAGGTCGCTTGCTTATGCAACTTAAATCCTCACCTTACTTAAACAACAAAGTCATAGGACTTCGAGGTTGCTTGCTTATGCAACGTAAATCCTCACCCTACACGGCCATCTTCAACAACAAAACCTGTCTTCCCCAGCTAAACCAATCTTCCTTCCTTAGACTTAAAGTCATCTTCAACAGCAAAACCTGTCTTCCCCAGCTAAACCAATCTTCCTTCCTTAGACTTAAACCCGGAAAACCTATCTTCCTCAGCTAAACCAATCTTCCTTCCTTAGACTTAAACAACAAAGCCATAGACTTTGAGGTTGCTTGCTTATGCAACGTAAATCCTCACCTTATATTTAGGCCTTTGTATAGCCCTATTGGAGGTTGCTTGCTTATGCAACGTAAATCCTCACCTTATCTTTAGGCCTTTGCATAGCCCTTGTCTTCCCCAGCTAAACCAATCTTTCTTCCTTAGACTTAAACAACAAAGCCATAGGACTTCGAAGGCACTTGCTTATGCAACGTAAATCCTCACCTTATCTTTAGGCCTTTGCATAGCCCTGTTATACATTTTGCTTATGCAACGTAAATCCTCACATTATCTTTAGGCCTTTGTATAGCCCTGCTATATAATATATGCTTATGCAACGTAAATCCTCACCTTATCTTTAGGCATTTGTACAGCTCTACTGTGCAATCTAAGCCCTAACAAACTTATGCAACGTAAATCCTCACCTTATCTTTAGGCCTTTGTAGAGCTCTGCTATATAATATAAGCCCTAACTCGTCTTAAGATTCTGAGGTTGTCGTTTGTCATGACCTAAATCCTCACATCTTCCAGGCTATTTGTGTGATCATTTCACAAGAATGTAAACCCTAACTAATAAAATTGGCAGGATGAAACACCTAAATATTTCTCCTCAAAACTGAAGCCAAACATTAGGATAGCTTGGGAAGTCACCGAGGATCGCCTCTGGATCTATGACAATCCCTAGTTCTTCTTCCTTTAGATTCTACAATAAAATGTTCCAAATTTGAACCAATCCCCTTGAACACCTCTATGTCCGATTTTTTTTGAAGAGTTCTACATTTTGAAATTCCTTGAAGATAATATTTCTTGATTTTTATTGAGAGTTTTCTTAGGTGGCTTTGGTCATTTAAGGTGTAATTAACTATAGGGGCTTGCCCTTATAAGAAGCATGTCCGTACCCAGCTTAATATAAACCCTATTTAATCCTTTATATTAAATAGGGGAACTTGTCGGCAAATACATTGGTTTCGCAGACCAAACGGATGGCATAACTTTCTCTAGTTTATTTGATCAACCCTCACCCAAGGTTTTGCAGACCAAACGGACGTCATACTTTCCTTAGTTTAATTGATCGAGCCTCATCCTCTCGCAGACCAAACGGACGTCATACTTTTCTTAGTTTATTTGAACGACCCTCATCCTCAATTCTTGTGTTTATCCTTCGGGATAGATACAAGATTTGAGGTACAGTGCTCTAAACTATGAAAAATATGGGGTCAGTTTGATTTCATACTTCAACATCCTTCTGAAGCGGACAACGGGATTTCGATTCCGGCGACCGACAGCTTCTTACGGGCAACCCCACAAAACCATCCCCGAAATAACAGCGACAGGCCTGAGCTTCATAATAAGCTACATCAAAATTTGAATGCCTTTGAAGGTACTTACTATCATAATCATATGACGTTCTAAACCTCCAATCCATTCATTTATTAGTTCTATGATCTTTCGCTGCAAGGTCAACTCATTCATCAAATCAGTCAAAGTAGGGGAACTAGAAGACGGAAGGTCATAACTTGTAGAGGGGACATCTCTACTAGTAGAAAGTTCTTGACTCCTACTTCTAGTTCTCCATTTCTCATGGGACTCATAAGTTTTCAAATTAGCTTTACTAATGGGTTTCACAGGGTAAACCCATTCCTCATCTCCTTGAGCTTCCACTCCAGAAAGTCGATAAAGTGCATAAATAAGGTCACGATGTCCTAGACCTTCACTTGTTTCACTCCTTGTTGTAGTCAATATACTCTTAAAAATATTTCTCCCCACATTTATAGTTCTATTATTCTGAATACAGAAATTCAGAATAGCTCTATCTCTAGTTACCTCACTATGGTGATAGGTCGGTAACATAGTAGAGGAAATAAAATAGTGCCACGCCTTAGAGGTGGCATTCAACATAGAAGCAGAAAAATTTACCCATTCTCGTTGCTTAATATTCCACGTTCCTTTCCCATCAGTAAGAAAGTTGATCACATCATTCAGGGGGCCTTCCATAGTACTGAAGGATTCATAGTGGCAACTATAGGAGTCTGGGACTTCGTAAAAGGTGTTAATGCGGGCGACATTAAATTCAACAGGAAATCCCTGCACTTGAACGATTCCATCTTTAGAATAGAATACGTTGGCATAGAATTCCTTCACAATTTTTGTAGCAGCTTTATTGGTGGTGTAACAGAAGTTTTCTCACCTCCGCTCGGCAATAACTCGTTCTATTTCTCCTCCTAGACTTTCAAAAACTCAATCTTGTATACACTTCTATCCTTCAAATATAGAAGTAAATCTTGATGGAGCCTTTGCATTGACGAAGCGAGACTCGTTGCACTCAAGCCATCTCCTTTGTCATGGAGCCATTTCAATCTAATCACAATCATAGAAAAATTCCAAAATATACTTCAAATATGCAAATAATTTCTTCCAAAAGTAATTCTAAGAGTTCAACACTAAATTCCATGAATTTCTTCCCTATATTTTATTCACATTCTCAAAATATTTGGATCTCCTCAATGTGGAACAAATCCATGGTGAAAATCAAATATTTTTAGTTTGGAGTGAAGCTCTTACCTAGAGATGATCGAATTCGGTGTCACAAAGCCTTGAAATCGCCCCAAATCCAAGATCTCTCAAGCCCTAAGTCAAAAATTACTTTTTTAGGAGGAAGGGGATGATGAATAGTGGTGGTTGACTGATCAAAATCATGGTTAAAAGTGTTTTTTTGTGAGCTTGCCGTCAGCGGGGTGTTCGGCGACGTCAGCGCGCTCTATTGAAAATTAAAGATAACTCTCGGAAAAATTCTGTCGTCGGCGGCTTCAAGGGAACCGTCGGCGGGCTCTATTGATTTGGTTCAATTTCTGAATTTTTTTGATTTTGATCAATTTCAAGCCTCAACGACATCCATTCCATCATTATAGACTTAATTTTAAGTGATTAAATGATGTACTTATCACAAATAAACTTTCACAACACAAAACATCACATCCGTTTAGTCATTCTAGACATAAATTTTAAGTGATTAAATGATGTACTAACACAAATAAACATTCACAACACAAAACATCACAAATTTTTAAGTGATTAAATGATGTACTAACACAAATAAACATTCACAACACAAAACATCACAATTAGTTGCAATATGTTCCATAACACACTTACGTTTGATATTTTATCAACCTCAATACATTAATTCAGCATCGCAATCCAAACCACAACACCCAAAATGCTGAAAACAAAACATTCTATGCTTAGTATCAACTATACAGAGATCTAAAAGCATAATTCTAAAGCAAAGAAACTGTAAAGTTTAAACCATAAACACACAGGTAGTAATATAAATCTACTATTCATCGGATTCGGTATTAGATTCTCCTTTGAGATCACCCATTGATTGCACATGCACGAAGAGGTTGTAGAAGGGTCCGTATGGAAATTCTTCAGTAGAATCCTCTTCTATCAGTTTCATCCTCCTCATCAGCCGTATCAAACTATCTTCTATATGTCCAAAGTGCTCAAAATGTTCTTTCATCCTCCAGTCTAAATGATTGAAGAAATCAGAGATATTATTAATTACATTCATGACATTTTGTACCTCCTTCTCCAATTTCTTGATTCTATGCAGGATCACCAGAGTCTTATCAGGAACTAAGGGTTGAACTGGCAGTGAATTCTGAGATGATTGATCTAATATAATAGTCATGTCATTTTCATCTTCAAAAGCTGGGAATCACTTAGTTGGGTCCAATGGAATCCAAGGTAGAAGTATCGTTTTCCAATTTTTGTAGGACACTTGGAACTAACTGCAAAGTGAGAAGATTGTGGAAGGGTGTCCAAGCCCACAAGTTGATCCATGAAAGATCAGGCCAAAATTGGACTTCATAATTATTGATCCAATATCGATCGGCAGTCCCCTTTGGATGTAGTAATTCAGAATAGCACTTTCTTTAGAAATTTTATCGATCTTCATTGTCGGTAACAGTTTCACAGAAATGAAAAAGTGACTGTTTTGAAACGGGATTTAGGAGTGTCGCAGAAAAACTAACATACCCGTTTTCTCTCATTTCCCAGGCTTCAATTTCGTCAGTTAAATACTGGTAAATCTCATTCATCTGGTTTTTTCTCAGGATGAAGTTGGAATAGTGGCACACAGGAATGTTCTCGATCATTTATAACTCATTGATCCGTGCAGGAGTGAAAGTGATCCATCTACCTCACACATAAACTACTCCGTGGTTGATTCCGTGCAAATTTGCATAAAATTACTTTACCACAGGAACAACCACATCGGTGGTAGCATAACATAGCACTTCCCATCTTTACCGCACTATCATCTCTTCAATTGCCTTCGAGGGAGTACTCAATCCTCATTTCTTGATCAATCTTTTTTTTGTCAGTACCTTATTGAAGATTTGTTGTGCTTCTGCACTAATAAACTTTTTCCAATTGAACACTCGCATTCTGAGATTATCAGGGGAATTGGACGCCATAGAAATGAAATTGGTGGAGTTTCACTTCATTTTTGGGGGAAATATGACTTTAGAAATCAAATTTTGGAGTTTAAAAGGGTAACTCCTGCCCAAAAAATGCCCAAAACCGCCATCTTGCCGGTCTCGCCGTTAGCAGGGTCGAGGGCGCCGTCGGCGAGCTTCTTTATTTATTTTGCCTGGACTCTTAGGAAAAATCCACCAAGGCAAAAATTTCACAGTTTTATTCTGGTCCAAATGAGTTTCAATTTTTCTCTATGGATCTAGTGCTTATAATGATTCAAGGGTAAATAAGAGTAGTAGAGCTTAATACTACCAAAAACTAACAATACTTTCAAATAAAAACTACTGTAATCGCAATAAAAGTAAAGATAAATATGGGTTGCCTCCCATAAAGCGCTTGGTTTAACATCGTCAGTCCGACCTATTCAGGTGTTATTCATGTTGACTGATCATTAAAACCTCTTTAAAATTTAGTTTCTTACCCTCAAAATACATTTCTTATTTGAATCCATTTACTTTAAATCTTATTCCAGTCTTCTAATCTTCAAATTCAACAGCTTCGTAAGTATAAACTTAAGTCATAGTAAAGGGTCCTAACCAATGAAACTTCAATTTCCCAGGGAATAACTTCAGCCTAGTATTGTAAAGCAAAACTTCTTATCCTGGTTCAATGTTCTTCTGTTTAATCTTCCGATCATGCCATAACTTTAGTTTCTCCTTATAAATTCTGTCGTTATCATGAGAATAATTTCTTAATTCTTTCAATTCATTTTATTTGTAACAATCTCTTCTTACTAGCATCTTTCAAATTATATTTGAATTCTTTAATTGCCTAATATGCTTTATGCTCTAATTCTACTGGTAAGTGACAAGTCTTTCAAAAAATCAGCCTGTAAGGAGACATTCCAATAGGAGTTTTATAAGCAGTCCTGTAAGCCCATAATGCATTATCCAGTCTAGTGGACCAATCTAATCTACTATGGTTTAAAGTCTTTTCAAGTATTTATTTTATCTCTCTATTAGAAACTTCAGCTAACCCACTGGTTTGAGGATGATAGGCAGTAGAGATTCTCTGAATAATATTAAATTTTTCTTCCAATCTCTGAATGTATCTGTTCCTAAAATGGGATCCTTAGTTAGTGACAATCATTCTAGGCATTCCGTATCTAGTGAAAATATTTTTCATTAAAAACTTTGAAATAATCACAACGAGGTAAAGCTTGTGTTTCAAGCTACTTAGAAATGTAATCTATTGCAATTAATATATATAAGTTCCCAAATGAAGGAATAAATAGTCCCATAAAATCTAATCCCCAAACATCAAAGATCTCAACTTCTAACATGAAATTTAGAGGCATTTCATTTCTTCTAGATATATTGCCTACTCGTTGACATCGATCACAAGTTTTTATATATCAATAAACATCTCTAAAGATAGTAGGCCAATAAAATCCAGCTTATAAAATTTTATATGTAGTTTTATCAATCCTAAAATGTCCTCCAAAGTCAGAATCATGACATTTGTGAATGATTAGCTCAGTTTTTTCATAAGGTATACATCTTCTCATAATCAGATTCTTACATTGTTTATATAAATAAGGCTCTTCCCAAAAATATGCTTTCACATAATGAATGAATTTCCTTTGTTGTTCCATTGTCAGCATAGGTGGCAAAATATCGCTTACAATATAGTTAACAATATCAGCATACCATGGTATTTTCCACTCATTAATATTTTAAATTTGTTCATCAGGGAAACTGTCTGTAATTTCATTGTCGGTGTCATATATATTATGATTTTCTAATCTCAATAAATAATCAGCAATTTGATTATCAGTTCCCTTTTTATCAATAACCACAAGATCAAATTCTTGCATCAAAAGTATCCATCTAATTAACCTTGGTTTGACATCCTTCTTTTGTATTAGATATTTAATAGCAGGGTGATCAGTGTGCACAACCAATTTAGCTCCTATTAAATAAGATCTAAATTTGTCTAAAGCATACACAATGTCCAGTAACTCTTTTTCAGTAACAGTATAGTTAATTTCTGCATCATTAAGAGTTTTACTAGCATAGTATATAAATTTAAAAATCTTTTCATACCTTTGTCCAAGAACACCTCCAATAGCATAAGTACTAGCATCACATATCAGTTCAAAGGGTTTCTCCTAGTTAGGTGAAACTATAATAGGGGCTGTGATTAATTTTTCCTTTAATAACTCAAAGGCATTTTAGCTTTCAGTAACTTCAAATTTATTGTCCTTTTCTTAAAATTGGCATAGAGGTTTAGTAATTTTTTAAAAATCATTAATAAAATGCCTGTAAAAACCAACATGTCCAAGAAAACTCCTAACCTCTCTTTATATTAGTAGGAGGTGTTACTTTAGATATAAGTTGAATTTTTGTAGGGTCTGCTTCCTTACCATCTTTCAAAATTTTATGCACTAATACAATTCCTCCTGCAACCATAAATTGACATTTCTCCCAATTCAGAACCAAATTAGTTCTTTCGCATAACTCCAAAACTTTTTCAAGATAATTTAAGCATGCGTCAAATGATGTTCCAAATACAGAGAAATCATCCATAAATACTTCTAATCCATCACCAATTAACTTAGGACATCATATATCTCTGGAATAATGCAGGAGCATTACATAATCCAAAAGGCATTCTTTGAAAAGCAAAAGTTCCAAAAAGACTAGTAAATGTTGTCTTTTCTTGATCCTCAAGAGCAATAGGAATTTGATGGTAATCGGTATATCCATCTAAAAAACAAAAATATTTGTGCCCAGCAAGTCTATCTACTATTTAGTCTAAAAAAGGTAAAGGGAACTGATCTTTTCTGGTGGCAGTGTTTAACTTTTTATAATCAATGCAAATACGCCACCCAGTAACTTGTCTGATAGGTATTAATTTGTTATTTTCTTTTGTCTTAACAGTCACTCCTCCTTTCTTAGGATCACAATTAATTGGACTTACCCATCCACTATCTGAAATGGGATATATAATTCCAGTATCTAACCATTTCAAAATTTCCTTCTTAACTACTTCTTTCATCATTGGATTTAATCTCCTTTGTGTATCAACTCTTAGTTTATTGTGCATAGAGATCGAAGAACTGATTCCTTTAATATCAGCTAATGTCCAACAAAAAGCTTTCTTATATCTTTTTAATGTATCTAACAGTCTTTGTTCTTGCAAATCATTTAATTCTGAAGATCCATGGATTCTAAGTAGTTTTTTTTACCTTTCTCCTTAAAATTATAAGTAATTAAAGTTTTGGATGGAAGTTGTGGAGAGTAATAATCTTTAATATTGGAAGAAGTTGTAATGATTTAATTCCATTTTCTTCATTTACTTTTTGATCTGGCCCATCTAGATGTTGAAATTTGTTCTGAGAATATGTAAAAACTGTGATGGTATTGTCACAGTCAACAATTGGAATGAATAACATGAGGTTGTATGAAAGAGGATGTAATTTATATGATTTAGTGTAAATAAATAGGGAAATAATCTTTGAAGGGTGTAGAGTTAGAGGACTATAGAGTGACAGGCTAAAGCCCTAAACTTGGTTTATTGTTTTAGGTTCTATTATAAGAGGTTAGCCCCCAGGTGGAGGGAATCATGGAAACTCTAGAGTGAGAGCTGGTATCTTCCCTGTCTAGCCATTCTTCAAAACTATTCAAACTTTAAATTAGCCAATATTCTTTATAACATCTCTAGTAAGGGTAAAGAATAATATTGCTCCTTTTTGGTACAACATAATTTGAATACTTCCACAACATAATATCTATACTTATTACTGATTCATGCTAAGGAAAAAAATATTTCATATTCAGTGCTTTTCTTTTACAAAAACTCAAGTTATTTTTAGAAGTTGTTTCTGTTTTGTCAAAATATCAAAAATACCAAGAACAATTGAATTATAATTACTGTAAAAATATCTATAGTTTAAGTAACTATCTTTTTGAAATAGAAAGTTCATTATTTAGATGTGCATATTGTGAACACTCCATGTGGGTTTGATATTCGGACTTAATAAAAAAATCTTTTCCTACTTGATAATGATACGTATACTTGCGTAGTATCCCAGTATATATATATATATATATATATATATATATATATATTTAAAGAAAGGAGATGCATAAATCTCCCTACATGTTGATTAAAAAAGGGTTACAATAAAAAAAAACAATTGGAGACTTATTGATTCAATACAGGAATCATAAGTCCTCCCCAAATTAAAAAACAATCTAAACTAACAACAAAAGTTTGCCAAAAAACATAGACCCCCGCTAGCATGGAATGCAAAAAACTGAAGATAGATTGGGGGAAAGGGAAGTCATAGTAGGCAGTAAGCAATCACTTTAAATCTTGGTTAGCAATTCTGAAATGTGGGACCTTTATCCTGTCACCCTGTAGCAGAAACTGAAGGGTATGGGGAGGGGAGACAACAACAGATAGCTCTTTTAAATTATACCCTTGTCTGGCAAGCCAATTGGCTGGCTGGTTTCCTTCTCTAAAGATAAAAGTATATTGTACTTTTAACTGTGAGGAAATTTCTCTAATCTTTCTGGTCCAGTAAGTAAGGTGCCAGGGTGTAAGTTCGTCATCCCTCAATATCTTGATAACAGCAGCAGAATCTACTTCTACCCATAAGTTGTTCCAGCTAGCCATTTTGGCAATTTTCAAAGCCAAGTAGACAACCACTAATTCAGTTTCAACAGCATCAGCAGCATCAATGGGGATGTAGAAGTATAATAAACATTGCCCAAGGTGATATATATTAAAAATTTAAATTCTTATTTTCTTTAGGATCAAGTTTTTTGTGTTGTCACAATGTAGGAAAGATAAGTAAGGAATATAATTGCATACATTGTTATATTGTTGTATA
Organism: Phalaenopsis hybrid cultivar; assembly: GCA_002079205.1. NCBI lineage: Eukaryota > Viridiplantae > Streptophyta > Magnoliopsida > Asparagales > Orchidaceae > Phalaenopsis > Phalaenopsis hybrid cultivar. The sequence goes on from JXCR01138138.1 coordinate 12,012, forward strand.
TAAAAAGTCAGGATCATGTTTTTGGCGTCGTTTCCTTGGAGATTGAATGAAAGCAAATTCTATTTTAGAAAGTCTTATTTAAACTTTAGGAGTTATTGTAGGAATATCTTATTGTTTTTATTTTATTTTATGTTAGTGTATGCGTAGTTCAGATTCTGAAGGACTAGCGTCCTATAATTATGAGTTAGAGAGAGCAGTTAAGAAAATCAGAAAAAGTAAAAAAATTAAAAGTTTTGAAAAATATAAAAAAATTACAGAAATGGCAAACCAAAATGCTCAAAATGCTAAAATTCATCAAGAATTTAGACCTTTACGAGATTATGCCAACCCTACGATAGATGAACTTCATTGTAGTATTCAAAAACCAACTATAGTGGCTAATTCTTTTGGACTTAAACCTACTATTTTCTAAATGGTATCAATTAATCAGTTTTTGGGATCACTAACTGAAGATCAAAATTTACATCGTGCCAATTTTTTATAATTGTGCACTACATTTAAATATGATGGTGTATCAGATGATGTCATAAGACATAGGTTATTTCCTTTCTCACTGAAGGATAAAGCTAAGATGTGGTTAAATTTGTTAGCACCTGTATCTATCAAAACTTGGGGTGATTTAGCACAAAAATTCCGTCATAAATATTTTCCACCATAAAAAAATAGCGAAGCGTAGAAATGATATTACATCTTTTAATCAGTTTGAAGGGGAATCTACTTATGAAGCATGGGAACGACTTAAAGAAACCTTAAGAAAGTGTCCACACCATGCTATACCAGATTGGTTAATATTTTAAACTTTTTATGATAGATTTGTTGGATCTCTTAGATTTATTATCGATGCCGTCGCTGGTGGTTCATTAATGTCAAAACCATTTCATGATGCTTATGCTTTAATTGAAGAAATGACTACCAATAATTTNTGATTTGCTCAAATTTTTTGAAGAATTTCTTAATGTATTTCAATAAATAAATTGACATGGCTTAAAGATTATAAATGCTTCACCTAAGACTATGAAAAAATCTAATGGAGAAAGCAAATTTAAGCCTTTGATTATGTTACCATTTTGCATAATTGAAGAGAAAAGTTTCAAATGTTCACTAACTCAATATTCATCAATTTACACTACTTTTTGGTAGATTTACATGCATGTCACTTAATTCCTATGTATTGACATATCTAGCACCTAGATTTCAATTTTTACGCATGTCATGCATCTTACATATGCATGAAAATGTGTATTTCACTTCGTAAAAATTAAAATAGAGGTATTTAATTGAAGTGATATGAAAGATTTGAGTGATATAAATATAAAAAATGTAGATTTTAGGGGTTAGATATGGAAATACATATGAATTGGTGCTATGTTTGTGATTGCCCCTAATTTCCTTGTTAAGTTCATTCATCTTTAAATCCCTACGTGCTACAAAATAAAATTTTGATTGTATTTTTTTTCTCTCTTACATCATTTAGAGACTAAATTGCAATTATAGGTGATAGTCATTAAGTCTCATCTAAAGTTGTAGAGAACTTTTGATTTGTTGTTCCCTAAAGAGTGTTTGCTTCAGTCTTTTAAGAGTTGGGAATTTAAATTATACTTGCCTTAAAAAAAAAGTATAAATTATACAAATGTTATGCTTTAAAAATTTTGTAGTGATAGAGAATAATTTTATATTCTAATTTTACATAAATATCCCATAACATAGAAATAAAAATACATAAAAAAAGCAAAAGAGATAAATGTTTTATCTTAAAAATCTTTATAAAGGTAAAACTTGTAGAGTCTGGCTTGGAAAAAGTTACTGATATATAAATAGAGATTACAATAACTTGTATTTCCTTTCGATTATAAAATATTAGAACACATAGTGTATAGAAAAGACATGTAATCTCTTCGGATTGTAGTTGTGAATTTTGGAAAAAACATTGAAGGATTATGACATTGATGTATTGATGCTATGCAAGAGATATCAATCTAGTAGTAATAGTCCAACGATAGTAGATGGATAACATTGCCTTGGCAAAGATAATTAAGTAGTGGTAACTAAGCAATTATGTTCAAGCAATTGTGATTAAACAATTACAATTGGGTGGAGAATGTTAGATAATGGTAGCTAAATGATAGTGATTATTAATGATGATCATGGATAAAAAAATATTATATAAAGCACTAAAATTTTCGTATATCTAAACTCTCTGGAAATTCAACTCGATGTCCAAGAGCCTTTCATGAAAGAATAAGGTTATCTTTATAATTTTCTTGAGATGTTTTTTTTTTTGTGATTTTAGCTAAAATTCTTGAAGCAATTTGAGGCTCCAAATTTTCTTTCATTTGATTTCAATTTTTTGTAAGAATTTGATGTAACTCACCTAAGAGATGATTGTTGATGCAATAACATATTTTAAAAGTGAGAATGGAAGGAAGATTATTAAAAAAATTCCCCCAAAATATAACAAAAGAAATATTGTTATTACTAACTTCGTTCATGTCTAAATTAAGCACCATTGGGTCATCGAGTTAAGACTACCTTTCCTTTCACTATGGGAAAAACAACTATAGTAGATGGATAATCGACAACCTTACGTGTGTCATAAATATCGAGCTCATTTTCGTTAGTTTATGGGAGGACTAATATTTAACAGTTTAGAAGAAAATATTCAATAATACTTTATAAGCTTGAAAGAATATTCCTACGTTGTTTCTTTGACTTCATGGAGCATCTGTCGGTACATCTACCACACGAGGATTTAGCTGAAGATCCAGTACAGTGTCATTGGATGTATCCGTTTGAGAGGTACGTAGCAACACATGCACAGTATGTAAGCACTACTTCATAAATAATAATTTCAAATTGTGCTAAATAACAATTTATTCACAGATTTTTGAATAAAATGAAGAGAGCTGTGAAGACCAGAATGATCAAAATATAAGTCATATTTATACAATAATCCATTTTTCTACCGCTGTGAATTTTCTAGCATGCATCAGTTTGGTGCTGCCTGTGGGAAGCGAAGTCATGTTTGGCATTGTCTTCAACTCTTCTGAATGATGTACTTCATCCAACTGGCGAAGGAACCTCCTGCACATCTTGAAGATCATCTCTGAAACATTTTTCAAAGTAGGGGGCAATCTTCACTGCAGTCTCGAAAGGTCGTCCACGTTAAAGTCCCATGTATAATTGTAGCTTGGTTGTCTTCTCACAACTTATTTAGACACAAAGTCTTTCACAACTTCTTCCAAGCTGGGGGCAACCTTCATTGCAGTCTCGAAAGGTCGTTCATGTTAATGTCTCAGACACGACTGTGGTTCGGAAGTCATCTCATATTTCATTCAAATTACAAGTATACGAAAATCGCTTCTGGACTCAAGGGCAATCTTCATCGATAATAATGCTTCCTCATTACCCCCTCATCGCACTGGAGTTCTTCTTCAATTAGATCAAGAAACTGATTTCTTCAAGGCCCGATACAAGTGTTTTTTACAAGCTCGCATGAGTCCAAATAACCTTCATGATTCCACTTCAAAAACCCTCTAATAATTTCTGTGGTTCCATTTCTACAACAATCTGCATAATCCCTGCAATAACCCCTATAAACCTTCAATAACCCTCAATAACCTAACGATTTTCCGCCAATAACCTTACAATAACCTCCACATGTACGTCATATTAGTAGAAGTATGCACAAAGAACTGTGTAAGGAAAAATTTCTCCTTATCTTACGCTCTTCACTTTCCCTCTAGTTTTCGGGAAATATTTCCATACAGAATAGACACGTAGCTCTGCGTGCGTACTCCAATACCTCAAAATACCCCTATAATAATATATGAATAACACTGAAATAAAACGTGCGAAGAAAATAATTTAAATTATATGCAATTGAAATTAATAATCCAAATGAGCTAACAACAAGCAGCTACTAAAATCAAAGCGGAAGTTATCGAGGGATTATGTGCTTGGGTGTGTGTTACGTATGGTTTCACGAGTTCTACATCTCCTCAACTCTCGCAGGCAAGTTCCACCCCCGCATTACATTGTGACCTCACGCTTATCCCTGTTCTGCGATCCCTTAGGCCTGACGCACCACTGCACATCACCGGCTTCTCCTCCACTCTCAGATACCCTAACCCGAAGCCGTTCTTATAAGCCCTCTGGTGTTCCTTCCCTGAAAAATCCAGCCCAAGCCGAATCCCTCTCTTATTGCGTTTGATACATTCCCTACCGCAGCATAAATCGGATCTCCGTATCCTTGTAAGAGTCCAATTCTTCCTCTCTATCACGTCACGAGAAGCCCGATTATCCGAGTTCGGCTCCCTATACTTAAAACCTCATCCATCTCTCTCTCACCGGAAGCAAAGCAACCACTTCTAGCTCCAACTTCAAGCTCCCCGCATTTCCGCGTCGCCTCTTCAATCACCAACAGTAACCTTCAGGTAAAGAAGTAAGAAAAGGGATTTATGATCATGTGAGATTTATTATTGTTGTCATTTAATTTTATTTTTTTCTTTGTCAAACTCAAGTTAAATTCTGCTTATTTCCTGTTATCAAATAGCTACCTTAGGATAGGATTTAACATTGTCGTTTTGCCTGATTCTGTATCTTTTTAGTGTCATTTGCTTGCTTTCGTTGAGGGAGCTGCAATAGATTCAAAATTCTATAGAATTTAATTATTTCATGTTCTGTTTGTGGTAGATTTAGGTTTACAGACATACACAAAATCCCATGATCTTAATGNCCTTCACCTCGATGTGATGCTTAAAGTCTTGCAAAATTTTTGAAAACAAACATATTTTGTAGATTTGGGATGCTAAGAGTTATCATAACTGATGTGGGAAGTCATTTCAGAAATGTCATAATGAAAAATTTTTAAAGAAATATCATATAAACCATAGAATTGCTAGTGCTTATCATCCCTAGACAAGTGGTTTGGTTGAATTATCCAATCAGGAAATTAAAAGAATTCTGAAAAAATCTATGAATCCAATAAAAATGGATTGGTTAGTCAAACTTGATTATGTTTTGTGGGCTGATAGGACTGCATACAGAACTCTTATAGGAATGTCCCCATATAGGCTATTATTTGTGAAAGCTTGTCATTTTCCAGTTGAATTTGAGCATAAATCATATTGGGCAATTAAAGAGTTCAATTATAATTTGAAAAATGCTAGTGAGAAAAGATTATTATAATTAAATGCACTTGAAGAGATAAGGAATGAGTCTTATGAGAGTTATATGACTTACAAAGAAAAGATGAAGATGTGGCATGATCGAAGGATTCTTACTAAAAATTTTAAGCCAGGGCAACAAGTTTTGCTATATAATGCAATGTTAAGATTATTTTTAGGCAAACATAAGTCCATCTGGATGGGCCCATCTGTTGTGATGAAAGTTTATCTATTTGGAGTTGTGGATATCAAAGATCCTAAAACTGAGAAAGTATTTCAAGTGAATGGTCATATACTGAAATCTTATTTTGTAGAGGATCAACATAAATTTAATGATCAAATGATGTTGGGTCAACCAGAATAAGCACTGGTTACGTTGGGCTGACGACGTGAAACCAAGTGCTTTGTGGGAGGCAACCCATATTTATCAGTGTGTTTTTAGCTTTGATTGTTGTTTATGTGTGATTAAGGAAATTTAGTGTTGTATTTTTTAGACTATTATGTGTTAGGAATAATTTTAAGACTTTTTTTAGTGATCTAGACATGCTACAATGAGTACTTGGATGTTAAGTTTACTGGTGTGAAATTGAGCACCGGCTTAAGCACCAAAATTTGGTGCATAAGCATGGATGTTAAAAACCATGTGCGAAATTCAATTTCTAAAAGCTTTAACCACTAATTGGTTAACTTAAATATTATATGGCAGTTTTAGGACGTGCCTAAAAGTTGATTGAAGGAATTAGGCCTATAAATAAAAGGGTTTGTGATGCAATTTCACCCGAGAATATTATTTAGCCCTAAAAGTCTAAGAGAAAGAAAGATTTTGAAAAAATGACTTCATGGGAGATGGATTTGAATAAAAAGGAAGAGGCCATGAGGAGGAAATTCATTAGTCAAAGTGCACAAGAGATGTATAACAATTTCTTAGTCATTGGTATTGAAGAAAAAAAGGACAAGATCAATAAAATTGAAACTAGTGTGGCTTTACTTGAGACAAAGGTATAGAAGTTAATGCACATCTAGAGCATATTGGATGGAAATTAAAAATGCAATTTAGTCATACTAGTTACATAGAGNATTTCTTAGCCGTTGGTATTGAAGAAAAAAAGAACAAGATCAATAAAATTGAAACTAGTGTGGCTTTACTTGAGACAAAGGTATATGAAGTTAATGCACATCTAGAGCATATCAGATGGAAATTAAAAATGCAATTTAGCCATACTAGTTACATAGAGGAAGTGGATAAGGCGACATATTTTAAGAAGAAATGGATTGAATAAGATTGTATCAGAGCTTGTCACCACTGTCTGTTTTATCAACTCTATATTTTGAATGCCCAAGAAGAGACTTATGAATGACAGGAATTTGTTCCAATAAATGAAAAATGGAATTATGTTCAGTGTTAGAGTTTGCTTTCTAGGAGTCGTTGATTTTATGTGTTAGTGTTAAATCTTGTCTTTATTATTTATGTCTTTTATGTGTTTAATTGAGTATGTTTGTTTAGTGTTTGTATTTAGAAAATTTTTTCATGCGAGACTCTTTGGAATGAGAATTATGCGTTGAATGTATTTGTATTATTTCTTAAATGAATATTTGTGTTTATTTATGTGAAAATTTATGTTATTTTATCATCAAATCGAATTAGTTATATTGGAGAATTTTGAGAGAGAGGAGAGTTAAAAGAGAGGAAAATAGTCATTTAAGTGTTGTAAGACCATTTAGGGCTGGTATACTTAGGCTAGTATTGCATTTTACTTAAGTTTAAAAATATCAAAAACCATGCACTGACGCCTAAGCACCTCATTCCCACACTTAAGCGTGATGTAACCCTAGAGGCAGCGTCAAAGCGCCACTTATCCGTGCTTAAGTGTCAGTTCACGAAAACCAGTTCGTGAATGCTTGTCGGCGCTATTTAGTTTAGGGGAGTTGCTCGTAAGAAGCTGTCGGTCACTGGAATTGAAATCCCATCGCCGTCTTCGGAAGGACATTTTAATGAAATCAAACTGACCCCATATTTTTTATAGTTTAAATGAAAGAGCACTGTANTAGTAAAAGGACTAATAATTGATCCTTTTTGAAAGAAATTATTTGTACTAAAAAGTAGATTCAGAAAACACTGATTAGCAACTCTTCGAACGTCTTACGTACCCAAATATTTCTCGATTAACACAAGGTTGTTTGAAAAATGTATATTCTTTTATCTTGGATTGTCACGAGATAATGATAATAGTGAGGGTCATTTGTTATCTTTTATACTCTGAATCTTATTTTATAATTATTTTTTGTACCTCTTCCCAATTATCCACCATATTATCACTAGCTTCAGATGAGGAAATTCTTTTATTTTTATCTTCAGAAAAATATCTGCTAACTACTTTTATAATCTTCTTTTTATTTTTTGTTTTTTGGTAATTCATTTGAAAATTCTTGTCAATGATTTGCATGAATAACCTTAAGAGAAAGTTATTTCTTCGAGGAGGTTTCATAAGTATTGTCTTGTTTGAACTGATTATGTTTTCTATAGATTTAATCTTATTTTCAAATTTAATCATTGTTCATCATTTAATAAAAAAAAATTAAATAAACATTCAATTTAGAGAATCTTTCTATGGTATTTGGTATTTTGTAAAGAAGAAAAATTTTGATTGTCCTTCAATAAAAAATTTTGATGAGGTTTTAACAAGATGTTTAGAAGATTCCACCCGTCAAAGTTTTGAGAAAAATATGTTGAATATTGAATTAACTCGATGCTGAATAGACTCAATTCTGAATAGGCTCAATGTCTTTTCCCTTTGCTGTCATTTCATTAAATAATAATCTTACAATCTATTTTAAGTACAAAATAAAATGCATAATATATTTTATGTAACTTAATAATACATATTCTTAATCTAAATATTCAGCTAAAAGAGAAATAAATCAGAATAAAGATATTGAAAATAATTAAGCTCCAAATTATAGAAAACTCCTAATTTAGCTGTCTGATTTTCGTCTTTCCTGATTGACATCCCCCCTCAAAATGCTGTTGACTTATCAAGAAGTATCAATTTGCCAACAAGAAATTTTGTCTGGACCAATAATCTTCAAGGTCTGAATGTCGAAGTCGAGAATGTCGAAGCTTAAGAGTGCTAAAACCTGAGTGTGCCGAAGCTTGAGAGTGCGAAGCCTGAGTTTGCCGAAGTTGAAAGTTCCGAAGCTGAGAACGTCGAAGCCTCAGAGACAACTCCCGAACCATAACATGATTCGAGTAAAGAAAAATAAGAAATTATTTATCATTGTCGTCCAGAAATTCAAATCATAGACACAAGAAGGATCCGCTTCCAGTTACACGATCCAGTGTTATCGATCATAGCCTACAAGTAAGATCCATGTTCTGATCTAAATACTACACATCATAGCCCATAAATAGGATCCAGTTACACGATCCAGATACTATTGATCATAACCTACAAGTAAGATCTGCATCATGTTATATGATCTAAATGCTATTGATTCTTTCTGCGACGACGATGATGATTTGTTCCCTTATTTTCACAATAAAAGGGTCGAAGCTGAGTGCCGAAGCCATGAGTGTCGAAGCCGAAATTGCCGAAGTCGTCGGTCTAAGAAGGAGTGCCAAAGCCTTCAATCCTTGAGTGCGACGAAGAAGCCAAAGTCAAAGTGGACGAAGCTGAAGTGGACGAAGCCGAAGCAGAAGAATCATTCGAAGTTAGCGTAGAAACAACAATGGCTAGCGAAGGAGATCTGAAGAAATAATGAGACGACGAGCAAACGAGCGAGAATCAAGACAAATAGAAGACTGGCGGGAAGGTAGCCTTGACGGTCCTCTAATGATTATCGGTGGTTAGGGCAAAAATTTAACTATGATACCATGTCAAATTTTTGAGAAAAATAGGCTGAATATCGAATAGGCTCGATGCTGAATAGACTCAATTATGAATAGACTTATCGGTCGTTTTAATTTTAAAACTTTAAAATTTTGGTTTATGATTTTTTGAAAAAGAGAGACGAGTTTTATAAATATGAAAGTAATTTTGATGTAAATATAATTTTTGAAAATAACATTTTAATTTAAAAATAGATGAGACCAAGTGAGTCTCACATTTTGGATAGTTTGGATGACTAAGCACGATATCACGAATAATATACTTATCCCGAAGAATAAACATATCACTTGTAGTAGGCTCAATCACCTATACTAAAGAGTTTGTGACATCTGTTTGATCTGCGAAATATTTTATATGAGGCCAACAAGTTTCCCTACCTAATATAACGATTAGATAGAGTTTATTTTACCTGGGTTCTAAGTTCTCTATGGAGGCAAACCCCTATAGTTAATTACATCTCAAATGACCGGGATCATTCAAGAAAACTCTCGATTAAAATCAGTTGTTTTGTCTTCAAGATTTCAAAATTTAGGTTTCCAAAATTTGACATGAGAAAATCAAATGGGAGTGTCTCAAAATAGAAACAGTTATTTGAAGAAATCCAATGAAATGAAGAGTGTGAGATATCACAGATTCATAGGAAACCTCGATGATTTCCCAACTATCCTATTGTTTGATTTTTTATCTTTGAAATGATGTTATTTAATGTTCGATTTTGCAATTTATTTAGAATTTAGGACTTATATTTGCATGATATTTGATTGTGCAAAAATGACCTAAAAATATAGGAGGATTTACACCGTACCATACAGTAACCTCAGAATCCTAAAGTGTTAAGATTTATAATTGCACAACACGATTATGCAAAAGCCTAAAAGAGATATGTGAGGGTTTACGTTGCGCTAGACAAACCATCTTGAAATCCTATGGGTTGTTTAAACTAAGGAAAGTGATTAGTGATGTGAATGTGTTTTGATGTCGTAGATCCATCTTGAATTTGTTCATCGTCGCGCTGCCAACGGTGTTTGATCCAAGTTCTTCGTCGTAGCAACTTCATATTTGTTATTAATCATATGTAATCACTAGGTTTTCTTATACTAAGTCATAGTGTATATCAAAGTAGTAAAAAGAGAACAATATAACATGCTATGAGAACAGTATAACATGACACGAGAACAATATAACATGCTAGGAGAACAATATAACATGACAGGATAACAGTATAACATGCGAGGAGAACAATATAACATGTTGTGAAATAAAATGTTGTAATGTAAATCAAACCTGTATATTTGGGAGACCTGCTGCTCCTTTAAGCTAGCTATTATTCACTGTATAAACAAAAGAAAATATTGTCTGGAAAACTCGAGAAAATCAATAAATAATCCATGACGGAAGACCTGGGAAAATCGACGAGTAGCAATTCAAATAAAATTATAAAAAACATTGGCAAAATCTCGGAGAAAAGACCACGAGTGTTTTGTCCAAAATTCCAAGAAAACATACGAAGAGTTCGAAAAGAGGGGACCGCAAGCACTCGGGTCGGGGTTAGGCTCAAATAATATATTTGTACTCGAGGGACTTCAAATGCTACTATCGGTCACCCGGGTGTATAAAACTCATCACTCCACTAGAAGGATGTCCTACTGAACCTAACTTAAGAGGGTACTCTTTAGCCCAGTGTCGATAATCAACAAGTGGACAACCAAGTTGTAATATATATTTAAAATTTATTAAGTAATGCATATATATTTCAGACATACAAAAGGAAAGTTATATTAATTTTATAGTGAATATTTTTTTATAAATATTGTATATGTTCTTATCAATTTGTTTTATCAATTTTGAAGAAGGAATAGTTGTCTACGAGTCGATCACGTCATCGGGTGTAAGACCGCCAACAATTCTAAGAAGGTATGGTTCCCCCGCTAGTCTTGTGTCGATGAATGAAATTTCATTCTACAGTTCATCATGTCCCAGAATTGAGTCTTGGTGTTGTAGGATGAGATATCATTCTGCTTTAGCACCGGTGTTTCTTTGTCTTCGTCGCCCTAAGCTCCAAAACAAAACCGATCTACTTGCGATTTTGCTTGATGGTTTCATATATAACAAAACACTATATATGAGTACTTATGTGTCAGACATATATTAATGCTTATGTGTCAGACATAAGCACAGAAAACCGAACCAAGAAGCAAAGAAAAAAAAAATAAAAATGGGGATGAGAGAGAGGAGGAATTGATCCACCCAAAAGATCTATATAATAAAGGATGGACAAATCCTCAAAACTATGACAAAAAAATCTGAAAAGGAGAGCCCACATCCTTGAATCAATCCAGAGGATATCATCTTCTCAAATTTTATATAACTGAATCAACCCTAGAAGTGTATTATCTCCAAATTTTATTTCAAATAGATTGAAATGAACCCATAACTAACATAACACTGATACCCACGGCTCCACCACCTATATGTACTTACACATCCAAATCTGAACCCAAATGTGGTACTTATGTTATCCAAACTTTAATGTTGAACCTTTAAAAGTCCTTTCCAAATAGCAATTTTATGAGTTTTCAAACCCTTCCATGAATCCAATTTGCATCAACATTATGTTTCCTTCAAATGAAATCATGCAAGTCTTTTATCTTGCAAATTAGATAAAGAAAGATAATTCAAGGACAACAACCCTTTTGAACTTCCAGAAATCATGCCTATATCAAAATCTTTCAATTCTACTCTTTGTTAAAAGCTTTCCACAACTGTATAAATGTAATATCAATTTAGAAAATATAGTTTTGCTCAAGGCCGGGATAAAATGAAACCGAACAATCCTCAACAGGCTCACAGATAACAGCAGGAAGGAGAACAAGGCTCGCGACCAAGGCAGCAGGAAGGGGACCCATAGGTATTGTCATTGTATTACCTTTGATATACATAAGAGAGTGAATGGACAAACTACCATAAACTATCCAAACCGAAGCCATTTTTCATCAAGTAAGACATAGTAATGAATTGATCAGCTTATTTTAAACATTCCCATATAGAAGTATATGTTGAAATTATGAATTTTGGGATGACAAACTTGATTACCAATAAAAATCTCAAAATGGAACATTATATCCAGAATTTCCAACCCAACCGAACCTAGCAGAGGGGTAGAACAGGAAAACCGTGGCCTGCAAACTTGAGCCCAGGAAGAAGAGCAAAAAAAATAGGGAACCACAACAGACATACCCGAGCCCAGCAAGAAGGGCAAGACAAGAAAAAGAATAAAATTTAGTTTCAGTCCAACTAAACCCAGTAAAAGAGAGAGAACCAACATATAAGCTTTTGAACCAAACCAATTCCTTGTTTCAAATTCAATTAATCCCATTATAAAGAATAGAGAAAAGAATACAATTTAAGCCAAAACCTCACCCAACATATAGACAAATCGAGCCAAAAACCGAGCTCCTCATAGGGCTAAATCAAACCCAGCAAATGACCAAAAGGACAAGCCACCACCAAACCAATAACTGAGCCACCAAACGACCAAAACAGAGAAAATTTTTCAATAAGGATTCAACTTCAAAGAGCCAAAACCGTGCCCAACCATATGGGAAAACAACAACAACAACAACAACAAAGCCTTAATCCCACTACTTGGGGTCGGCTACATGAATCCTTTTTCTCCATTGCGTCCTATTTAGTGTCATATTTTCATTTCCTTCTAGTAAATTAAGATCATTTTTTATACAATAAGCCCAAGTCTTCCTAGGTCTACCTTTGTCTTTCTAAATAAATTAAGATCATTTTTAATGCAATAAGCCCAAGTCTTCCTAGATCTACCTCTGCCTTTCTTAACACAAGTCGAATCTAAAACATCTACTTCCCTAATCGGATCATCTAATGGTCGACGTTTAATATGACCAAACCATCTAAGACGACTTCCTCTTTGATCGGATCATTTGTAACACCATGATGCTTGAAAATATTAATAATGTCGAGTGTATTCTGGAATCATCTAATGGTCGACGTTTAAAATGACCAAACCATCTAAGGCGACATTCTCTAATTTTGTCTGTCACAGGAGCTACACCAACCCTATCACGAATATATTCATTTAATGTGACCAAACCATCTAAGAAGACTTTCTCTAATTTTGTCCGTCACAGGACCAACCCTATCACGAATATATTCATTTTGGCTTTCTCTAATTTTGTCTGTCACAGGAGCTACACCAACCCTATCACGGATATATTCATTTCGTACTTTCTCTAATTTTGTCTGTCACAAGAGCTACACCAACCCTATCACGAATATATTCATTCCGCATTTTGTCTCTAAGTGTAAAGCCACTCATCCACCTAATCATTCTCATCTCGGCAACACTTAACTTATTATTATGCTTCTCTTTTAAAGGCCAACATTCAGCGCCATAGAGCATTGCAGGTCTCACCGCCGTCTTATAAAATTTTCCTTTCATTCTTAGTGGTACTTTTCTATCACACAAAAGGCCCGAAGCATTCCTCCACTTCAACCAACCAACTTGAATTCTACTATTAACATCCCCATCTATATCACCATCGCTTTGGACAACGGACCCAAGATATCTAAATCGTTCACACCTTTTAATAATTTGATCACCCAAAGTCACACTTCTGTCACTAGAGCTATTACTACTAAAATTACATTCCATGTATTCAGTTTTAGTTCTACTTAAACGAAGGCCTTTAGACTCCAAAGTAGACCTCCATAATTCAAGTTTTTCCTGGGCTTTTTCTCTCGTTTTATCCACGAGAAGAATATCATCAGCAAAAAGCATACACCAAGGTACATCCTCCTGTAGATGTCCAGTAAGACCATCCATAACTAAAGCAAAAAGATATGGGCTTAAAGCCGATCCCTGATGTAATCCAACAGAAATAGGAAAATATTTTGTCAATCCTCCTTCAGTTTTAACACAAGTAACAACTCTAGTATACATATCTTTAATGACTTGAATATAAGTCATATCAACACATTTCTTTTCGAGAACTCTCCAAAGGATATCTCTTGGAACCATGTCGTAAGCTTTTTCTAAATCAATAAAAATCAAATGTAGATTCTCCCTGAACTTCTCCATCAAACCTCTTAATAAATGTATGGCTTCCATAGTAGACCTGCCTGGCATAAATCCAAATTGATTATGAGAATTTTTTGTGATGCGTCTTAACCTATGTTCAATTACTGCCCGTCATAAATCCAAATTGATTATGAGAAATCTTTGTAATGCGTCTTAACCTATGTTCAATTACCCCATTATGAGAAATTTTCGTGATGCATCTTAACCTATGTTCAATTACCCTCTCCCATAATTTTAAAGTAGACCATATGGGAAAACAGAGAACAAAAATTTCATTTATAATTTGATTCAAAAGAAGTCCAAACTGAATCATCACATATGCGAATTGAGCCCATCATAAGGGCAAAACAGAGAACATTTTATCAATAATTTCCATTTAACAGAGCCAAAACCGAATCATAGCACATGGGGAAACTGAGCCCAGCATATGGGCAAAACAAATGAAAATATTTCCAGCAAGAATCCACTTCCAAGAGCTAAAACAGTACCCCAACAAATGGGTCAAAACAACTAAAATATATTCCCTTGAAGCCTCATATTTCAAAGTATTGTGCCAGCATATGTTTCAAACAAGGACAAATAACAGGAAACATGTAAGTGTTAATACATCCCTAAAGTCAACATATCTCAACATAAAAGTGGATTCCAACATGGATTTTAGAAGAGCAAGCATCAATCCAAAATTCATATCCATGACTTCTTATGTATCTTAAGTAGGAAAAAAACATAAACTATCTTTTTCCCTAAACAAATCATCCTTCTTTTAACTATAAATTGCTTTAACAAGGAGCAAAGAAAGAAAGCCACAATTTCCAGCATGTAGGTATAGAAATAATAGAAGTATAAGAAGAAGATTTGCATGTGAGAATGAACCTAAACATGTTTTCCATGTATCTTGAGCAGAAAAAGAAAAGAAGACAGCCAGATTATGATCTATTTTGATGTTTCCAAGGACTATGTCATGCTTAAATTTCAGAACAAGCTCAAATCATCATTTCATATATTTCAAATAGGCAGCTATCATTTCATGGCAACCACATGAATGTTCCAAAATTTCTTTTATCATGCATTTCGAATCAGAAAGTAAGAGAAAACAGTCATATTACACTTCATCTTATTGATTCAAAGAGCTTTCCAGGATTAGATCTCAAAAGCTGGCATAAACTTTTACTTCCACATGTTTTAAAAGAGAAAGGAAATATTTTCAGGTGCACTAGAAAATGTATGTGAGGGAAAGTATAAAAATCTAAAAGAATTGCACAACATGGTTGTAAATATTGGAGCTTTAGTGTGAGGTATATAAGTATATAAGAATGAGGTGGTAAGCATGTAAAGTTCTCATTATATTCACACTATACTTAAACTTTTACATTTATGCCACAAAAAATTTCAGATTTTGCAAACAAGCCACCCGACAATTTCAGATTTTGCGAATTGAACACTAATGATCTTAGAATTTTACAAATTAACCACCGAAAGTTTCAAATTTTGCAAATCGGACACCAAAGGTACAAGTATTGAACATCACCAAAAGAGTACTTTAAATCCCGCTTCCAAAACAACGATAACATCCAACAACCGGACAAGAAAGATCAAATGATGACTTGCACGCATAACCATTCATTCCCATGAGTTTAAATTCAATTTTAGATAATATAAAGATAAGCTCGAAAAGAAACTTAAATTAAATCCATAACCCTGAAATAGATTGATATCTAACAGAGGGTCTCAATCCAGAATTAGAAACGACCCTTCCAAAACTTCATCAAAGAATCTCACAAAAACCACAAACCAGACAACGAATCCGGAAATTTTATTTAAATGAATTGTAGAGCAGGATTTAGCAAGATTCCTCAACAGGAAAGGTATCATAGCATTGAAAATCCATCAACAAGTAATCACAAATTTAACTTGCATTTCACATGACTTTGGTTTAAATGCAATCTTTAAACACAGAGTAAGCCCTTAAACAAGATAAAGCGAATGTGCACGCATCCTGATTACTTCAACATCAAGAGACTAAAGTCTTAATATCATAAGAAAAGTGTCTTTGAGGATTTCAGAAAATGCAAATCTCAGAAGAATTTTATCAAAACTCATGTGTCTTATATGTAGGTATATAAGAATTAAGTGTCATGTATGTAAATGATTAAAGTTCACATGAAAGAAGTGTAAAAGCACAGGAATTAAGTGACATGTATCAAGAGTTCCTCGAAACAAACTAGCAAGACTTTCAAATTCCAAGTAGCAGCTTTCAAATCTTCACATAAGAGAGAGTATCACACTTCTCTTATTTTTGCAAGTAAGTTCATAGTTATGTAAAGAATAAGAAGAAGATGATACGAAGCTTACCATAACCAAACTGTCAAAGAAGAGGAAAATTATAAGGAGCTTACCTCAACTAACCACTAAATCAGAAATTATGAAAGCAAGAAAACCCAAAACGAAAGTTCCAGAAAGGAAGTAAGCTCCACCAAAATTCCAGCCCTGAAAGTTCCCCACAACACTTCCAAGAAGGCCTCAAGCACACAGGAAATGAACAGATCAAAGAAAATCCAACAAGGAGATAAGAGGAAATTTTGGCAGCACCTCCACCATCTTCAAAATTTTCGGTCAAGCCTAGACCTCGATGGGGTTGTTATAGCAAAGAAAGGAGAGAGGAGCAGCCACCTACCAACCCTAATGGTGGCCGAATCAGGTAAAGGGAGAGGAGAAATGCATTTAAGGTGGAGGAAATGCGGCGTAGAGCAGAGGAAGGGTCGGACACGCGGCAGGCTCGCGATTAGTGAGCCGCTTGGTTGGGCAACTCGCGCAGAAGAAGAGGAATCGTCTGTTAGGGCACGCGATCGAAATAGGAGAAGCGTGAACTGCCCGGGTGGGGTCGATCACGAGAGGAGAAGCCGTTCGCGCGGCTGGATCGAGTGAGGAGAAGAGGGGTCATGCTCGATTAGGGCTCGTGCGCGACAAAAGAGTGTGCTGGGTTGCAAGTCTGCGGGCGTGAGTGGGATTAAGTAGGAATTTTCTTTCTTATTTTTATTATTTTGTTTTATTTTATTGCATTATATTATTTAATTATATTAATTAGTGTGTGATTTGTTCGTGCATGAAATCATAGCAAAATGAATATCTTTTTTGCATAATTTTGACATTCTGGATGCACTGACGCGGTCCGTTTCACCGTCAGAGGTCTTTTTGACGAATTCATCGATTTGTGTGCAATTTTGCTCGTGTCAGAAATATAGCAATATGGTTTTTCACTAAAATTGGTGTCCCGGACGCGTTGGCGTAGTCTATTCTGTCGTCGGAGGTCGTCCAAAAAAGTTAGCATTTTCAACCATCGTTTAAGCTCAATTTAAGTCTGATCTTGTGCAACTTAGTGAATTTTGTGCATTTTGTGTGTGTGTGTGATGATAAAGTCCTGAAGAGGTTTTCATAGGGCTTGAGATCCTATTAGGAACTTCTCCCTGAGTCTACAACTCGACCATACGACGATGGTTTGGGACCACTCAGGCGAGACATCTCAGGAGAAATAGGAGGTGGCTAGTATTTCTAAGTGGATAAATTCCAATACTAGTTTTCTAAGATAGACAATAGGAACCCCTAGAGCTAGATCTTAGGATCCTAAGAAAAAGAGTAATGACCTTAAAATGAGGTTAACAAGGCTCAATGCATTTTCCCTTTGCTTTCATTCCATTAAATAATAATCTTACAATATATTGTAAGTACAAAATAAAGTGCATAATCTATTTTCGGTAATTTAATAATACATATTCTTAATCTAAATATTCAGCTAAAAGAGAAATAAATCAGAATAAATATATTAAAAATAAAGAAACTCCTAATTACAGAAAACTTTTAATTTAGCTGTCTGATTTCCGTCCTTCCTGATTGACATGACCCACTCGGTTACTTCTCCTTAATTGGAGAATGATTTTTAATACAACAACAATAACAACAAAGCCTTAATCCCACTACGTGGGGTCGGCCACATGAATCCTTTTTCTCCATTGCNGGTAGTAGAAGTTACTTTATTGGCACTGGTGATGTAATAAATAACTATTTTTGATNCTAGATTTCAAATTTTACGCATATGTCATGCATCTTACGTATGCATGAAAATGTGTATTTCACTTCTTAAAAATTAAAATAGAGGTATTTATTTGAAGTGATATGAAAGATTTGAGTGATATAAATATAAAAAAGGTTGATTTTAAGGGTTAGATATGGAAATACATATGAGTTGGTGATATGTTTGTAATTGCCCCTAACTTTCCTATTAAATTCATTCATCTTTAAATCCCTACATGCTACAAAATAAAATTTTGATTGTATTTTTTTTTTCTCTTACATCATTTGGAAACTAAATTGCAACTATAGGTGATAATCATTAAGTCTCATCTAAAGTTGTAGAGAACTTTTGATTTGTTGTTCCCTAAAGAGTGTTTGCTTAACTCCTCTAAGAGTTAGGAATTTAAATTATACTTGCTAAAAAAAAAAGTATAGACTATATGAATATTATGCTTTAAAATTTTTTTAGTGATAGAGAATAATTTTATATTCTAATTTTACATAAATATCCCATAACACAGAAATAAAAATACATAAAAAAGGCAAAAGAGATAAATGTTTTATCTTAAAAATCTTTATAAAGACAAAACTTATAGAGTTTGGCTTGGAAAAAGTTACTGATATATAAATAGAGATTACAATAACTTGTATTTCCTTTCGATTAGAAAATATTAGAACACATGGTGTATGGAAAAGACATGTAATCTCTTCGGATTGTAGTTGTGAATTTTGGAAAAACATTGAAGGATTATGACATTGATGAATTGATGCTNTTCTCTTACATCATTTGGAAACTAAATTGCAACTATAGGTGATAATCATTAAGTCTCATCTAAAGTTGTAGAGAACTTTTGATTTGTTGTTCNCTCTTACATCATTTAGAGACTAAATTGCAACTATAGGTGATAATCATTAAGTCTCATCTAAAGTTGTAGAGAACTTTTGATTTGTTGTTCCCTAAAGAGTGTTTGCTTAAGTCCTCTAAGAGTTAGGAATTTAAATTATACTTGCTAAAAAAAAAGTATAAACTATATAAATATTATGCTTTAAAATTTTTTTAGTGATAGAGAATAATTTTATATTCTAATTTTACATAAATATCCCATANCTCCTCTAAGAGTTAGGAATTTAAATTATACTTGCTAAAAAAAAAAGTATAGACTATATGAATATTATGCTTTAAAATTTTTTTAGTGATAGAGAATAATTTTATATTCTAATTTTACATAAATATCCCATAACACAGAAATAAAAATACATAAAAAAGGCAAAAGAGATAAATGTTTTATCTTAAAAATCTTTATAAAGACAAAACTTATAGAGTTTGGCTTGGAAAAAGTTACTGATATATAAATAGAGATTACAATAACTTGTATTTCCTTTCGATTAGAAAATATTAGAACACATGGTGTATGGAAAAGACATGTAATCTCTTCGGATTGTAGTTGTGAATTTTGGAAAAACATTGAAGGATTATGACATTGATGAATTGATGCTNGGCTATGTTTGGGAGCACTTTTTAGGTGCGGCGCGGGCATCCGCCGTGACTTCTCGCGAAAGCTGTCCGTTTGGTTCGCGACTTTGGGCAATTTGGCGGCGGCAGCGGGGCGAAAGCTGGACGCGGGATATCTGTGGCTTCTCCCGCTTTCGACCTAAATTTTACCCTTTTCCCTCTACCTACCCTCGGTGATTCCCGCTGTTTCCCCGCTGCTTCCCTCGAGTCCCCTTCTCCTTCTCCTCTTTCGTCGTCCCTCGACCGACAGATAAGGTAATACAAGCTATTTTCTTCTTTCTTTGAGGATCCGACGAAGGATTTGCGTTTTGCGGTTCGTGATGGTTTCTCCTTCACATTTCTTTCCTGTTTCTGTCATTTCTCTTTTCTCCTCCTTCCCTGTCGTGGATCTGTTGCTTCTTAACGAAGAATGGCTTTAGGTAGTTCTTGAAGCATCCAAGTTGTAGATCTTGCAGTACTTTTTTTCGGATCTGCGGTTTTGCGGTTTTGTGGTTTTGTGGCATT
>JXCR01138138.1:34122-45848 GCA_002079205.1 Phalaenopsis hybrid cultivar
GACTTTCAATATTAGAATAAAAACTTACAGAGCAGAGCAGACAAATTTAATGGGCAATAGAGACACTATATTTACAGACTACCAAGCACTCTCAGAGAAGAACTCTACGCATACTTTCAACAAGCACAAATGACCCTTCAATAGTCAGATTTTACAAACCGACTTCAAACAAGACTTTAGGATAGCATATAAAGTAAATAGTAAAAGGACTAATAATTGATCCTTTTTTAAAAATTAAAATTATTTGTACTAAAAAGTAGATTCAGAAAACACTGATTAGATATTAGTGAGGGTTATTTGTTATCTTTTATATTCTGAACCTTCTTTTATAATTAGTTTTTGTAATTCTTCCCAATTTTCCACCATATTATCACTAGCTTCAGATGAGGAAATTNATTAGTTTTTGTAATTCTTCCCAATTTTCCACCATATTATCACTAGCTTCAGATGAGGAAATTCTTTCATTTTTATCTTCAGAAAAAGATCTGCTAACTACTTTTATAATCTTCTTTTTATTTTTTATTTTTTGGTAATTCATTTGAAAATTCTTGTCAATGATTTGCAAATAGCCTTAAGAGAAAGTTATTTCTTCTAGGAGGTTTCATAAAGTAATGTCTTGTTTGAACTGATTATGTTTTCTATAAATTTAATCTTAACTTCGAATTTAATCATTGTTCATCATTTAATAAAAAAAAATTAAATAAACATTCAATTTAGAGAATCTTTCTATGGTATTTGGTATTTTGTAATGAAGAAAAATTCTGATTGTCCTTCAATAAAACATTTTGATGAGGTTTTAACAATATGTTTAGAAGATTCCACCTGTCAAAGTTTTGAGAAAAATAGGCTGATTATTGAATAGGCTCGATGCTGAATAGAATCAATTCTGAATAGGCTCAATGCCTTTTCCCTTTGCTTTCATTCCATTAAATAATAATCTTAGAATCTATTTTTAAGTACAAAATAAAGTGCATAATCTATTTTAGGTAACTTAGTAATATATATTCTGAATTTAAATATTCAGCTAAAAGAGAAATAAATCAGAATAAAGATATTGGAAATAAGGAAGCTCCTAATTATAGAAAATTCCTAATTTAGCTATTTGATTTTCGTCTTTCCTGATTGACACCCCACTCAAAATGTTGTTGACTTATCAGGACACATCAATTTGCAAACAATAAATTTTTTCGGGACCAATAATCCTCAAGGTGTGACTGCCAAAACCGAAAGTGTCGAATTCGATAATGCCGAAGCCTAAGAGTGCCAAAGCCTGAGAGTGTCGAAGCGTGACAGTGCCGAAGCCCGAAAGTTCCGAAGCTAAGAATGTCGAAGCCTTAAAGACAACTCCTGAACCATAACATGATTTGAGCAAAGAAAAACAAGAAATCCTTTATCATTGTCGTCCAGAAATTTGAATAATAGCCACAAGAAGGATCCGCTTCCAGTTACACGTTCCGGATGCTATCGATCATAGCCTACAAGTAAGATCCGCGTCCTGATCCAAATGCTACACATCATAGCCCACAAATAGGATCCAGTTACATGATCCAGATGCTATTGATCATAACCTACAAGTAAGATCCGCTTCCTGCTATATGATCTAGATGCTATTGATTCTTTCTACGACAATGAGGATGATTTGTTCCCTAATTTTCACGCTAAAAGTGTCAAAGCCGAGATGCCGAAGCCGTCAGACTGGGAAGGAGTGCCAAAGCCTTCAATCCTTGAGTGCGACGAAGAAGCCGAATTTGAAGCGGATGAAGCCAAAGCGGAAGAAGCAGTCGACATTGCCACAGAAGCAGTGATGGCTAGCGAAGGAGATCTGAAGAAATAATGAGACGACAAGCAAACGAGCGAGAATCAAGAAAAATAAATTGTTCCTCCCTTCCTGTCCCGCAAGGAGACCGGCGGGAAGGGAGTCTTGACGGTCCTCTAACGATTATCGGTGGTTAGTGCAAAAATTTGGCTCTGATACCATGTCAAAATTTTGAGAAAAATAGGCTGAATATCGAATAGGCTCGCTGCTGAATAGGCTCAATGCATTTTTCCTTTTCCACTCGGATTACTTCTCCTTAATTGGAGAATGATTTTAATAATTGCATCAAAATTATCTCAACATTTATGAAATGAGTGGGGTATGTCTTGAGATATAATTTATGTTATTAAACATTCACGAGTGATTTATCCTTGGATTTAAGAAGTAGAATCCTTGGATATTGTCTCAATATATGCCCAATAAATTAGAAGAAAGCATTCACTAATGACATTGCTTCAATTTAAGTCCAATAATTAAAAGAACTTATTTGTTAATAGCTCGATTTAAGAGCTTTATAATCAATAATCTTGATTTGGAAGGCGTAAGGATCCATTTCTTATGATGAAGTATCTNACTCGTTGCTGAATAGGCTCAATGCATTTTCCCTTTCCACTCGGAATACTTCTCCTTAATTGGAGAATGATTTTAATAATTGCATCAAAATTATCTCAACATTTATGAAATGAGTGGGGTATGTCTTGAGATATAATTTATGTTATTAAACATTCACGAGTGATTTATCCTTGGATTTAAGAAGTAGAATCCTTGGATATTGTCTCAATATATGTCCAATAAATTAGAAGAAAGCATTCGCTAATGACATTGCTTCAATTTAAGTCCAATAATTAAAATAAATTATTTGTTAATAGCTTGATTTAAGAGCTTTATAATCAATAATCTTGATTTGGAAGGCGTAAGGATCCATTTCTTATGATGAAGTATCTGATAAACAATGAATTTACTATAAGCAATTGATTTATTTAACTCATTAAATATGCATTAGATTTATACGCATTTAATCTGAGAATGGCTTCGTATATATTTTTATCAAAGATTGATTCATATGAAAATGAGCTGTATTCGATATACATTCTTAAGATTATCCATGGAAATGTGTTATGATAAGCATCTCCCCTGATTTTTATGATGAGTTCAATGACAACTTTAGTGCATATATTTGATTATGATTCAATTATTTCTTTGAGGTATTTTTGTTATGAGATTTTTTTCTCCTTTTGAATTTTGAAATGAAGAAGTTTGTCCATTTTTTAATTAATCGGATCTGTAGAGATGATTTGTAAGATTGATCATGCAAGAAGGTAAATCCCTTCCTCTTCTATGGTCGCAATGAGTAGACCCCGCAAGTAGAGTAATTAGCAGGGGTCGTTGACCTCTTCTTCTTGGGAGTGATCCCCTCTGGTCTGTCCTACAAAAATTCTCAAGTTAAAAATCAGGAAGGAAGTTGATTTATCCTGGATATAATTCAATATCAAAATTAAAAAAAAAATTATAATTTTGCTTGTTATGTGGCAAGATTTATTTGCAACTTACACATTTAAAATAATAAATTATGTTGCACTATAATCTAAGCGTAATAGTAAATTTAATAATTGATTTCACTATAGCAAAGATTTTTTTTTAATGGTAGAATATTTCAAAATGGATGAGATTTTGTTCATATAAATAAATCAAACTAATTATTCTTTAGATGTAGGTGATTTTTTCTGCTTGAAGATTTTGTCATATTCTGGATTTGAATCATTTGTATTGAAATATCTAATTTAAATTACATGATTTATTGTCTTTTTTGTTAAGACTTATAATATGAAATAATTTATTCCTGATTATGAGGAATAAATTCTTTTCTTAATATAAAGAAATATTTTCTTTTCATATATTAGAAATTATTTGTTTCCCTAATTTATATTATTTCATATTATCTCATAATAATTAATATGAATTAATTATTGGAGATATCATGTGATATATTTTTTCTTTCATATCATTTATTATTTTTTCTATTATAGGATTCTTGTAAGTGTTATTTATGCCACAATTCATATCAATGAAAGTATTCTGCATTATTCTAAAATTTAACATGGTATCACAGCCTAATTTTGTACTCTAGCCACCAGTCTTCTTTTGAGAATTGTCGGGCTCTCTCCCTGCCATCCTTTGTGCAGGAATGAAGGGACACTCTTTCTCTCTCTCTCTCTAACTTTCTCTCTGCTGCTTTCTCCACCTTTCATGGACTCCACCGGCGTCACCGCCACCATAAAGTCGTCGCCTTTATTTTCACCGGACCCTGAATCCACCTTCCTCCTCAAACTCGCCGCAAACAACGACCGTTACGCCTTCAAGCATGTCGTAGAAAACGGAGCAGCCTCTTTCGATATTGCAGCAGCCGGTGGATCGTCGTCGCAGCTCGAAGTAGTCAAACTTCTTCCGCAGACGTCGACATTGTAGACGCAGCCGAGAACTGCCCCGACGACATTATCGCTAAGCAATTCTCTGCTTCTATGGCGAAAGACCTCGAGGTTCTTCTCAAAGCTCCAAGCCTTCGAGTTTCATCTCCTTCAAAGAAGGAATACCCGCCGGATTTAACTCTCCCGGATTTAAAAAACGAGATCTATGGCTTCGATGAGTTCAGAATGTATACTTTCAAGGTGAAGCCTCGCTCCAGAGCTTACTCTCATGACTGGACAGAGTGCCTGTTGTCCACCCTGGTGAGAACGCGCGGCATCGGGATCCCAAGAAGTATTCTTATAGTTGTGTTCCTTGCCCTGATTTCCGTAAAGGTTCTTGCTTGAAAGCTGATTCCTGTGAATATGCACATGCGATGTTTTAGTGTTGGCTTCATCCAACTCAGTATCGTACTCGTCTTTGTAAAGATGAAACTGGATGCAACAGACGTGTTTGTTTCTTCGCACACAAGGTGGATGAGCATAGAGTGTTGAATCCTACCACGACTTCCGTTGTCGACCATGTTTTGTCATCCCCTAGATCATTAGCTATTGGTGTTCCTTCCCTAGACATGATGGTTGCTCTTACAATGCTGCAATCTCACCGTCTTGGTCTCGCAGATACTAAGCTATCTGGCTCTATTCCAACCTCTATTGACCGCCTCTCCAATATGCAGACACTCTCTGTTTACACGGCGATGCTCTCAGGCAACATCCCTCCGGAGCTAGGCAACTGCTCTGCACTCACCAATCTGTTTCTGTATGAGAACTCTCTCTCAGGTTCTCTCCCGCCGGAGCTCGACAGGCTCTCCAATCTGCAGCGGCTTCTTCTCTGGCAGAACTCGTTCTCCGCATTCATACCTGAACAGTTCAATAATCTTTCGTCTCTACAGATCATCGATGTCTCCATCAATTCGATTTCAGGCGCTATCCCGCTTTTTGTTGGAGGTTTAACTAATCTACAGGAGTTCATGCTTAGTGATAACAAGATCTTCGGGTCGATTCCCCCTTCTATTTCCAATCTCACATCGCTCTCGCAGCTGCAGCTAGACACGAATCAGATAACTAGTTTAATACAGTCGGGGAAAGCTTTTGGCCTCAAACGGCTCACGCGGCCTCAGCTGCTTCAGGTGATGGTTAACTCTACGAAAATTCAGGACATGCCTTATAAGAAAGGCTTTTGTGTGGTCTCTGCAAAACAGGTGGCGATTATGCGCCAGGCAATGGAGCGTCGTCTACAACCACTGCTACTTCTTGGCCATCTTGGTGTTCAGTCTTCCTTGATCAGGATTTGTGATCGGATCAGTTCAGATTTGAAGCTTTATATTTTAATCTAAAATGAATCAGCAGCTTCTTCAATTGCAGATCCGGTTCATCCCGATCATCCCTCCTTCGGTTGTTTCTTTTTCTTCGAAGCCGGATTCAACACCATCATCAAGATCATTTCAAACAAATTCAGTGAACTCGCGAGAGCACCACCAGCAATGTCGCCATCCGCCTCATCGTCATCTCGCCTGAGATATCGCTGTCGTGGATCGGACAGGCCGTCCATTTCTCCTACAATATTTTTTCTTCCCTGCCCAAGTGTCAGGGGGAGCTGTGTTTCCAACCGGACCTTCTCCAAGCAACCATCAGAACCGGAGACCTCTCTACATTCTTCTCCGCAGCTGACAATTCCTGTAGCTTCTGTTGCACCTCGTTTTTTTCCCTATGTAGGCGCCGTCAGTCATCAGAGTCAATTTCTGCAGCCTTTATTATGCCTCAATTTTTTCCCTGCGTTGGTGTTTGGTTCACTACACTATTGCGATTTCAGTGGTTTTCCCTGCGCAGGCATTTGGGCAACTGCAGGCTTGCATTATCAACAAATAACAAACATTATTTTCTCTTTCTAGTAGAAATTTTGGTTCTCCAATGAGATTTATTTTCTCTCTCCAGTGCAAATCACGGAAGATCTCCAGTTGAAATCCCAGTTTTCGCTCTCTGGTGGAAATCGTTGTCCCCCGCAGAACCGCACAAAGCACTGGCTTCCTTGCAGGCTCTCCCATGGACCGTCGAAGCACCTACCCACAACCAATCCTCTCCAAGTTCTTCAGGCCCTTTGTCTGATCTCTTTCTCTTGTCCGGATCTTTTTCTGTTGCAGGCCCTCAATCGATTCTCTGCACACATCCTTTTTGGCTAATCTGCATGCCCTCCTCTGGAGCTCCTTCTGTTCTTTCGAGCACCAGACTTCTCCCTGCATGAGCTCCTTTGTTCAAATTCCGTTGCTGGAATCTTCTTGGCAACAAACTTTCCTCCACCGGAAATTATTCTCTGCTGACAGCCAGACCTATCCCTTGATGGCTTTTCCTGCCATTGAAACTCTCTCCTGCGGCATTTCCTGCCGCCAGAACTTCCTGCAGCCTTTCCTACCGCCAGAACTTCCTGTGGCCTTTATTGTCGCCAGAAATTTTTGCGGACATATCTTCTACCGACTGGACCTTTGAGCTTACTCCTGCAGTCGGTTCTCTTCCCTGCAACCTTTCCAGCCGTCGGACCTC
This sequence comes from Phalaenopsis hybrid cultivar, assembly GCA_002079205.1. Lineage (NCBI taxonomy): Eukaryota > Viridiplantae > Streptophyta > Magnoliopsida > Asparagales > Orchidaceae > Phalaenopsis > Phalaenopsis hybrid cultivar. The sequence goes on from JXCR01138138.1 coordinate 40,939, forward strand.
CCTCTTGCAGCTTTTTTCGTCGTCAGATCTACCTCAACAAATTTTTCCCTGCAAATTTTGGCTAGCTCTTCCGAAGGAAAGCACTGCTCTTTCCTGCAGCATTATTGCAGCCTTCTCTAAGCACTACAACTTTCCTGAGCACTGTCGTTGGCCCTTTGCAACTTTTCTGCAACCTCCCTGCAACCTCCTTGTAGCTTTCCTGCAACCTCCCTGCAACTTTCTTGCAGCTTTCATGCAATTATCAATCAACCGATGACTTACAAATTTATCAATGTCTTGAAATTGAGCTTCGCCCTCGTCCAAGTCACTCTCAGGCTTCAACACTCTCAGACTTCGACACTCTTAGGCTTCGACATTTTCGGCTTCGGAACCTTCGGCTTCAACACTTATGGTTTGAGGATTGTTGGAATTTCTTATTTCCAAATTGATGCTACCTGTCTAGTCAGCATACCGCAACCGATGTTTTCAAATTCAAGTTGAGTATGGTTTTCAACCTTGTTCAACTTGAGGGGGAGTGTTTAAATATCTAATTTAAATTACAAGATTTATTGTCTTTCCTGTTAAGACTTATAATAGGAAATAATTTATTCCTAGTTATGAGGAATAAATTTTTTCCTTAATATAAGGATATATTTTCTTTTCATATATTAGAAATTATTTGTTTCCCTGATTCATATTATTTCATATTATCTCATAATATTTAATATAAGTTAATCATTAGAGATATTAGGTGATATATCTTTCCTTTCATATCATTTATTATTTTTTCTATTATAGGATTCTTGTAAGGGTTATTAATACCCCAATTCATATCAATGAAAGTATTCCGAATTATTTTAAAGTTCAACAATTTGTTTCAATAATTTTAAAAGAGTGGGGGTTGGTGAAATTGATGCATGGTAAATATTTTTTCTTTATTTTAATTTTTTGAATGTCATTAATAGGTATGTCAGACCAAAGGGGCTGATTAATTTTTAGTCCATCAATGAGTGGAGCACAATCTTTGGCTAAATTTATATTAAAGTCTATTACAATAATGTTATAACTGATTTTTATTGGTGATAATATTAGTAAATTTATCTGCATACTCAATATTTCTATTTGTGTGCATAATGGAAGCATTGAAGATGATGTGTCCTAAAAATCATATTTTGATTTGAAATAATTTTATTTTTGGTTTTTTACATACTTAGCACTCAAAACATACCTATTTACTTATTTCGCACCCAAAACTTATAATTTACATCTATCACACCCTTTTAAGCTCTGTTCAATACTCCATTAGAGGGAAGGGGGTACAGAGGGGGTTATATCCGGGTTATACCCCCTTGTAACCTCTATGTAACTTTCTTGTAACCTCCGTCTAACTTATTTGTACCAAAGAAATTACAAAAGCGCGAAACTCATTTGTAGGTTACAGGTAGTTTACAAAGAGGTTACAGCAGGGTGTAACCCCGATATAACCCCCTGTACCCCTTGAATAATCCCTGGACGCACGCAGCGCTGCGTACTTCTTATGTACGCAAATATTTTCCCCATTAGAGGCCTTACGCCCTATTCCAAACACTTACTCCCTTGAGCAGACTAGAACTGGCGAGATCCTACGTGCTAAGAGGAGCATAAGACCGATCCTGTCTCAGAAGGGATGTGCTCACCATTTCTATGAACAACCAAGTGCTTCTTCCTCCACCACTGCCTGAGGACTTCAAGGGTAATGATAACATTGACGAACGCACCTACTGTAGGGCATCACATTACTTCTATTAGATAGGTGTATGATTCCTCGTTGCCATCAAAACAAAAGGGATGAAAATAGAGAGGTAAGTTAAAACACGGAGAAAGGGAAGAAGAAGTTGATGAAAGCTGGACACAAAAATAAATAATCCTTTTTTGGAGATCTTTGAAGAGATTTGATTCTCTTTTGACTCTGAGAGATTGAAAGACAAGAATCCATATTTTGAGATCTTTAATTACACTTCCAGTGATTGAAAATTGTCCTTGATTCTTCTGATTAATCCAAAGGAAAGTTTTGTTTCCAAAAAATTGGAAGGGAGGAAGAATCAAATAATAAAAGAATAATGGGAAAAGTGTTCCTGCACATGATGAAGGTACGATCTCTTTCCCTTAATAACATTTCTCTCAACAAATCTTTCTCCTCCATGAATGATCAATGCTGTCTTTTTTTTTTTTTTTTTTTTTTTGGGNTGTTCCTGCACATGATGAAGGTACGATCTCTTTCCCTTAATAACATTTACCTCAGCAAGTCTTTCTCCTTCTCCATGAATGATCGATGCTTTTTTTTTTTTTTTTGCTCCATTTTGCACACTATGGGGATTAGAGGAAGATAATCCTAAGAAGTCGGTGTTTTGCTTTTCGTTTGTCACAAATTTATCTAGTTAGTTATTGAAGATGCCTTTTTGAAATTCTAAAGTTGGAATTTTGTTGCTATTGAGTGTGATGAAAATGTGAATTCTATTATTTTCTTTTCTTGTTTACATTTTGCAATTAATTGAATTCATGCAATTTTACTCCAAATTGATCGAGTTCTTGTTCAATTATACTTTTGTTTTCTTGCACTTGAGACTAAGCTGCCTTTTTTTTAATCCAATGATAGAAGATACATTCTCTAGCTGCTTCACTAATGACATCTACGAAACCACGATGGAGCGTGATCCTTCCTCGGTGTAACCCATTGTCAGCTCCGTTATAGCTGTTGCAGGTGACGACGCTGCAAACACCTGCAATGCCACCTTTCTGTTCTCTCGGGTTTGGTATACTAGCACAGTAGTTTTTGATCCNGCGATGGAGCGTGATCCGTCCTCGATATAACCCATTGTCAGCTCCGTCATAGCTGTTGCAGGTGACGGCGCTGCAAACACCTGCAATGCCACCTTTCTGTTCTCTCGGGTTTGGTATACTAGCACAGTAGTTTTTGATCCTGACAAGAAGTAATAATCATAAAGTTGAAGTTTTTGCTTGGCAACCTCAAAAGATTTATATTTGTTAATGATAAAGTTAGATTAGGAAAAGTATTAATGTAGAATTTTTTTGTGACATAAATTGCTTTCTATAACTCTCATGAGTGATTGAGTCAAATTAAGACATATGTCATCTCGAAGACAGGCCAAAATAAACACGTTTAATTTGTTAAGTGCTAGTTTTAAAAGTGATTCGAGTTAAACACATGTGAATAAATTTTAAATATATATATGTATGTATGTATTTGTGTACTAACTCTATCTCCCTCTCATTTCTCGTGCATTTCAAATTTATATTATTGCCTTGAATTTTGTGTCAATGGCTCACATGCAAGACCTGAGCAATGTGNTTCTCGTGCATTTCAAATCTATATTATTGCCTTGAATTTTGTGGCAATGGCTCACATGCAAGACCTGAGCAATGTGGGCTTCACTTTTGGATAAATTTGATGTTTTGGATCCATTGACACTGTATGTTTTGTAATCGAATGAAGTTCGAGCTACTTTGTTGTCTGACTCGACTGTGGTGGACAGTCTCATTTGATTAGTTTTGGAGCTCCATACGTAATGACAAAATTTGTTTCAAAAAAAGTATTTGCTTGGGTGGCATTGACAATGTTTAAAGTAAGTAAATCATATTCAATAATCAGCGTCCTGTCATGTTCAATTCGCGCCATTTTCATCTTGTGACCTCTCTTAGGTAATTTTAGCATTTTGGGCACTTTTGGTGAAGCTTATATTGTGAATGATTGATATTTGAAATGACTTCAGAAATGATTGAGGCGTTCTAACCTCGATTTGAGCGGCACTTCAACCTTTTTCACTCATTTGATTGGTTTGATCTCAATTAAAGTGAAATATTTTTGGAGGTCAACATTCATGGAACTAGCCAAAAGTTTGGGACTATTTTTCTCACTTATTTGGGCTCTATGGATAATGATGACATCTCCTCATAGTTCATGAAATGGGTGTATTTTTTACGAGAAATTGGTTAAGTTTCATATTTCTAGGTTTTTACATTTTATTATTTGCTGGTGTATTTAGAATGCGAGAAATTTGACTTAGTACAACAATGTTAGACTTGATTGGTTTCCTATTTTAATATCATCTCATATTAATTTGCTTATTTAGCAACTCATTTAATTTTCGTTGTTATGTAGTTAGGTTTTCATCCCTTTTATGTTCTCTAATAATTAGTACCGCTTTGAGTTATATGCTGATAAAACCTACAACACTAATAAGAATTTTGTCTAGGACTTAACTTTAGATTTTTCTAATATAATCAATATGATGTGTGGTATTATTCCATGTAATGGACAATTTAGGATTTACATTTCTCAATTCACCATTTAATTCAGTAACTTGTTTTCTTTAAATATGGTACACTGCTAGAATTAAAACCGACTGACTGTGAAACAATCAAAATAATCTGAGAATTTTAATAAAAAATTAGATGCATATAAAATCAATGAGCAAAGTGAATTGATTTTCACAATTTTGGATTTAGAATGTTTTATTTTCTGATCAATGTCGGTCAACTTTTTCGATTGATAGATATCGATTTGAAAATATGAAATATAAAAAATAATTTTTGAAATTTAATTTAAATATAAAAGATATATATATAGTTTGGGTTTTGAAAGTAGGTGTTTTAATTTAAAAAAAAAAAATGAGACCAAATGGATCTCATTAGTCCAATAGTTTGCATAATCGTGCCTGATACCGCGAATACTACACTCTCCCGAAAGATAAGTGTAGACCTCGGCGATAGACCCAATCCTGCAAACTAAGAGATTTGTGACATCCGTTTGGTCTGCGAACCTTTTATATATGACCGACAAATTCCCCTATTTAATACAAAGATTAAATAGGGTTTATTTTACCTGGGTTCCAAGTTCCCTATAGAGGCAAGCCCCTATAGTTAATTACATC
>JXCR01138138.1:56950-83223 GCA_002079205.1 Phalaenopsis hybrid cultivar
CCGCTAGGGTTTCGCCAAATGGCGATTCCCTGGTTTGATCGTGCTCGAAGACGACCTGCGTTCGTTGACTCCACCATCGTCACGTCTCGCTGCTTCTGTGGAAGTCGAGCTGTGAGCCGTGTCGAGCCGCGATCGTCGTCTCGTCTGCTCGGTCGTCCCGACCTTTCGACTCGTCTTCGTGGTCGTCTCGTCTGCGCGGCCGTCCCGACATTTTAGTTCGTCTTCGTCGTCTCGTCTGCGTCGTCTCGTTTGCATGGTTCTCCTCTCACTCTCGTTCGTTGCAACTCTGCCTCGTTGAGCTGCGAGTTCTGCGGCTTCGACAATTGCCGGGCAGAGCTTTTTTGCTGTGATTTCTGTGATTTGCTGTGATGGAGCTTATTTTGTCTACGGTTGAAAATGACAAAATCTTCTTTGCCCACGTGGTGGGTAGTTCTCAGAGGGAGACGACGGTTGTCTTCTCCTCAAGTTATAAGGAGCAACGAGAAGGTGATTGCCTCTTTATCAAGATTGCAAGCAGAAAAAGTGGGAAAACAATACTTTTTTTCTCTGAGCTAGAAATTTCATCCCTTACTGATAAATTCAAGTTTGCTCTTATTGAAAAATTTCAGTGGTGACATCCACCTATGGAAGTTATCAGGAAAAGTTTTGATGATCTCAAATTAGCAGGAAAGTGGGAAGTAAGACTCATAGATGAGAGACATGTATTAATTCAACTAATTGTGTCTGAAGACTACACTGAGATTTTTTCCAAAAAATATTTCAACATTACTGGTAAACCAATGAAGCTACTCAAGTGGTCCCCTGATTTTGACCCCAAGCATGAATCTCCTACTATACCGGTATGGTTTAGTCTACCTAATCTTAAGCTGCACTTTTTCACCATCAGGTTCTTTACTCTATTGGTGCCATACTTGGGGACCCTTTTAAGCTAGATCTACCAGACCTTCTGTAGCCAGAATACTTGTTGAAAAAGATATTACCTTACCCGATGTTACTGAAGTCTGGTTTGGCACAACTCACAATGAATATTGACAACAAATTGTTATGGAGCATAAACCTCCTTATTGTTCTCATTGTATGATGCTTGGGCACAATATTGATAAATGCTATAAGCTTCATCCTAATTTGAAATCTAAAGATCAAGTGAATAGAAATGGATCTGACCCCACTGCTTTGGATATATCTGTTCCATATGAAGAGAAAACTGCCATAGAACAAGTTATGGTGTCTGAGTTAATCGTCCCTGTGAATCCTCCTTTTGAAAATACTATTTCTGTGATCGATGAGAAGCTGGATGACCCTACTGAGCAACCTACACTTTCAAACCCTCAGCTGCAGGAAGCATTAGGTGAAGAGGAGACATTTCATGTTTCACACACACTTGAACCTACAGTCGTTGCAACAATTGACAATCCTTCTGGTGCTCATTAGCTTTTATCTGCCCGACGTTCTGTTTACGAACACGATAATCAGATGAGCCAGTCTTCTGAGGAGGAATGATAGCTATTCAAGGAGGAAGAGGAAGATTGGAGGCAAACTTCAACTTGAGAACCTAATAGATGATACTTTGGTTACTTCGAGAAATGACTCGACACTCAACAATTTGTTATCTGGATCTCGCCCTAGAACTAGAGGCAGATGCATGACTAAACTGACTTGTCACTAGCTACTCTTTTTTGCAATTTTGGTACCTTTATTTTTTGGGTTTCCTTGTACCTTTTCTCTTTTGGGGTGTTTGTGTGTGTTGTATCGTATAGGTAGGGTGCCTCTATTAGGCCCTCTCATACAACTTTTATGTATCTTTCCTATTTTAATAGATTTAGCTCGTGGGCTTTTCAATATATATATATATATATATATATATATATATATATATATATATATATATATATATATATTNAATGGTTTAATTTTGAAAATATTAGGCCGAACTGATCCCATATAGACAGTACTTTAAATAAACGAGCACAACACTACAAGTGACATACATATCCCGAGAAATAAACATATCACTTATCTGTGATGCTCAATCAAATAAACTAGAAAATTTATGACATCTGTTTTAGTCTGCGAACCTTTATGTTGACCGACAAGTTTTCGTACCTAATATTAAGAATTAGATATGATTTATGTTATCTGGGTTCTTAAAGCTCCCTATAGAGACAGACCCCTATAGTTAATTACCTCTCAAATGACTGAAGTCACTTAAAAGACCTCTCGATGATGATCAGAGGTAATTATTTTCATGAATTCAAAGTTTAGGGTTTTCAAGGTTGGACATAGAAAAATCAAGTGGGGAAAGGGACCAAATGAGAACATTTATTTTTGGAATCAAAGAAAAGAAAAGTAGAGGATGTCACAGATCACGAGGAGAAAACCTCGGTGACTTCTCAAATTATCTATTGTTTGACTTCAATTTTGAGAAGGTATTATTTGATATTTTATCCTGCTATTTTTATTATTTACGACTTATATTTGCGTGATATAGTCATAAAAATGACTTGAAAAAATATAAGGGTTTATATCATATCAGAAGACAACATCAAAATCTTGAAACGAGTTAGGGCTTATGTTGCACAATATAATTGTGCAAAAGCCTACAAGATAAAGTGAAGATTTATATCGTGTTAGACAAACCAGCTCAAAATCTTATGACTTGTTTAATTCTAAGAAAAAGTTTGATGTTGTAGATCGTCATCCTTCACCTGCTATTTCTCTGTCGTGCTGCCCACGAAGGCTTGTTCCAAGCTCCAAACTGTAGCGACTGCAAGTTTAGTTTATGTTTTGTATTGGCAAGTATATTTGTTTTTGGGTTTCAAGAGTTCGGTGTACCTCCTAACATATGTCATACTGTTTTCTATTTAAGGAGTTTAGCAAGTATATTAAAGTAAATAATGCAATAAAAATAACAGCAAATTACATGAAACTTAAACAAATTGCTAGAAAATCCGGTATAAGAAAATCAAAATAAAAAAACACGAACGAGTAAAACAAAACACGATGTCATGTATAAAGGACCAAGAGCATGTGATTTATATGTGACATTAGGAATGTCCCCAATTGCCAGGAGGATTTGAGTGTAAGGCTCAGGCTCAAATCTCGGGGCATTGAGTTTCACTGTAGGTTAAGTCATGACAGGAATTCCACTAATTGATTTAATTAAAATGAAATTATGAACCACATCTTGGTGTCTCTTTATGTCTTTCATTTTAACTTATGAATTGAGGTCAAATGCCTAGTTTTATCATTCATTTGAAAATTAGGTAGAGGAACTCTGACATAGGGTGTGCTCATAAAATTTAATAAGCCTACACTTTAACCTGTGTTTGAATTGATTTAAGGTGTTTCATCCTCAATTAAGTGTTTTTAACTAATCCTCAATTATCTTTTAAGTATTTTCTAACTAATCCTCAAATATTTTTAAAATGTTTTCCAACTAATTAAGTCAAAAATTCCCATTTTGACTTAAATATTTATAAAGAAAATATAACAAAAGCAAATCAAAGGAGAAAGAGACCGACCCAATTCTAAAAGAAATCTGCTAAGCAAAAGGGCAAAACCGCAAGTGAATCGGCCTAAAGACGTTTAAATTCTTTCAAAATAATGATTAAATCAGTCCCAAAAGATGCGTAAAAGCCTTGAAAGTCAGCATTTAACGTGCCCAAATCAATGTATAAAAGTCTCTAAAAATCAGCATTTAAAGTGCCCAAATCAATGTATAAAAGTCTCTAAAAATCAACACTTAAAAACGCCCAAATCGATGTATAAAAGCCTAAAAAAATTAGTACTTAAAGTGCTCAAATCGATGTATAAAAGCCCCCTTAAATCTTTTCAAGTTGACACAAACATAGAGCAAAAAACAACCATTTGAAATTTCAATGGTATATATGTAATGCCAAAGTTTGGGTGTTGGATATGTAAATATACATGAATCGAGTGGTATAAATATCAAAGTAAAACCTAGGTGTTATAAATGTAAATATATAAGAAATTTGGCAATATGAATGTGAATGTTCAAGTTTTTCTCAAATATCGCCTAGAGCATAACAATAGCTCTCAAATCGGCAAGAATGAAGAGCAGAAAGCAACTCTTTAAACTTTTCAAATTGGCATAAATATGGAGCGAATCTGCCATAAGATCAAACAAAACAACAATAGTGTCAAGCAAACATCATTTGCTCTGTCATTTAAGACAACAACCATATCAAGCATTTGACCAAAAAGAGTCCAACAAGACCTTGCGTGCATACACCACAATTCTTATGCATTAACATACCTAAAAAGATCCAAATTTCAGCTCTTACATTTATGCCACCCAATTTTTCACGTTGCATCAAAATATCACGATTCTAACCTTAAAAAGTTGGATACTCCTTTTCATGTGTAAGGAAGATAAAAGGAAATGATGATTAGTTGCTAACTATGTGAAGTGTGCAAAGATTTAGGCCCCGTTTGGGGCAGCTTATTGGGAGCGGCGGCGTTTTCAAAAACGCCGCCTCCCTGTTTGTTTAACACGTTCGCACTGGCGTTCCTCTCCCGCATTGCGTCGCGTTGGTTAAATTTCTTTACTTCTTCGACGCTGTCCGAGCTCCACGTCCCGCGTTGCCCTAGAAATTCCGGAGGTGCCCTCGATCTCCTTTGCCTCCTCCCTTGCTGGTTTTCTTTCTGGTTCGTCGCCTTAGAGGAGATCGAACCTTCTTCCTTTCGAAATTTTCATTTCTGATCATCAGGTATCCTTTTGATTACCTAACTGTGAGCCGTGGGATGCTTTCTTCTCTGAGCAGTGTTAATGCATGAAATGAAAATTTTTATCTTTTTGAGGGGAAATATGATGAGATTAATGGTTTTTAGATGTTGCCCAGTTTAGATCTATGACATTAGTTGTTTTGGGGATCCTGTGGCTTCTGGCATTTTCTCTGGTTTTTCGGTTTTACGCATGTTGAGAGTTGTTTTGGGGATCCTGTGACTTCTGCAATTTTCTCTGATTTTTCGGTTTTACGCCTCTTGAGAGTTGTTTTGGGTATCCTGTGTCTATTATGAATATTCTCTGGTTTTCGGTTTTACGTCTGTTGAGATATGTTTCATTTTCTATGCTCCGATATTTTGGCATTTTTACTGGTTGTTGGATTTGTGTTGCTAGTTGTGATCCTGGATTTGGTTTTGGGCATCTGTTTTGTGGTTTTGGCGATTCTGGATTTGGTTTAGCTGTTGCTTGTGTGGTGACAAATGATACACTGACTTTTTGTTATGGACTAATTTGACATAAGGGAGTCTTGATTTGGCTATACAGTGGTTTTCCTTAGTGGAAATGTTGTTAATCCCTATGGCATTAGTTGTCTTGGTGCAGTTTGATCTATGACATTAGTTGTCTTGGTGCGGTTTGCCTCAGTGGAAATGCTGTTAATCCCTATGACATTAGCTGTCTTGGTGCGGTTTGATCTATGATATTAGTTGTGCGGTTTGCCTCAGTGGAAATGCTGTTAATCCCTACAACAAGGAAATGCTGTGAATCTATGGTGCAGTTTGATCTATGACATTAGTTGTGTTAAAGATCATTGTTGGCCTTTTGTAGCATTTGAGGGAATGCTGTGAATTTCGTTTTGTTCAAATGTCCGCTTTATGGGTTCTGAGGCCTGCTATATGGGTTCAAATGACTGATTTATGTGTTCTTATGCATGCTGTAGGGATTTTCACCATTGATCAAATGCGAATTGAGAATGGATTTATGGGTTCTTATGCCTGTTGTGGGTATATTGTTCAAATGCGGTATCAAAAGAGATTTATTTGCCATTCGATTTTTAGCAAATATGAAAAGAGATTTATCTCCCTAATAATTTTAGCAGACAGGAGCAAGAATGCTATTTAACCACCAATAGGCTAATATGAATAAGCTGCCCCAAACAGCTGACCAGATTATTCTGATAATCTGCAGATTATCAGATTATCAGAACAATCTGCTTATCAGCAAATTATAAGTAATCAACAGCTGCGCCAAACATTGCCTAAGTTGTCCCAAATAGTTTTAGCTGACAGGGGCAGAAATGTAATTTAACCACCAATAAGCTAATATGAATAAGCTGCCCCAAACGGCAGACCGGATTATTCTGATAATCTGCAGATTATCAAAACAATCTGCTTATCAGCAGATTATAAATAATCAACAGTTGCGCCAATCATACCTTTAGTAGTATGTGTGTAAAAATCAGATTTCAAGTGATATGTATGTAGGTCTTTCCAAAATGCATGAGAATTAAACAGAACCTGTATATATACATATGTTTGAAAGCATTGCTAACAGGAATAGAAATGAATTTATTGACAAGAAGCAGCTTCTGTGTTCGTATATTCTAAATAAAATGGTTGATCATAAGAATAAAACCATGGCAAAAAAAGTTCATTTCTCAATAGATGCATGGTATAATTTTTGAAGCAGCCTAAATGATAATGCCACACTCAAATATATTCATTAGAAATCTGAGAGAATTCACTTTCCCGTATAGTGCAGACTTTTGAAAGAGGCAGGTCCGCTTAGCAGGAAATAAAAACCAAACATAAAGATCCATTGTGGAACACAGTTGGCAAAACGGATGCCAAAGTGAAAATGCATACCATAGCACATGAATCCATATTAAGATTGAGGTTAATGTCGTCACATATGAAATCGTGATACAAACTGCAATTCTTTTAAACAAAATCATGAACAAGAAACCAAAAGCAAATGGTCTTATCACTTCTTCACAATGAAAGAGTAAGAAGCATAAATGTTTCTCCCATCGATTCCATCCCACTAAATTCCAATAAATTTATATCTCAAAGTCTATTCCGTATCTCAGAACAGTATGCATGATGCTAGGGTCAACAACATAATGTTAGTATCATTCCTTCCGAAACTTGAATGTTAGGATTGATGCGTATGCAAGTTGATTTATCAATATAACAAGGACTGTGTCAAAGAATGCATAGAGCAACATATGCAAAAAAGAAACGAAGCCTGATTTAAGCCCAACCAGAAATATTCTACTTCTTCTTTCTTTTTTTTTGTATAAGCCAACATTTTTATATGAACTCAAAATAAAAAAAAGAACTAGAGGGAATAGGAAATAGAGGAGAAAAGAGAGGGGAAGAAGTTACCCTGCTCAGGAATTTACCCAAGAGAATAACATGATTCCAAAAGGCCCAAACACATAAGACAGAGACCACCAAATGAAGCTACAGAGCTCCAAAATTGCAAAGAGACGCACAACGCAAAATTTTGGCAGCACCTCCCCTTACATCAAAGCTTCAACAACCGAAAACCTCACACCAAGAGTGGTTTTTTTATAGCCAAGGAGGAGGAGGAAACTTCTCTGGGGCGGTGAACTGAGCGAAAGGGGACGGGAATGACGACAAAAGATGCAGAGGCATGGTGAGCAGGTGGCGTAGGGAGCAGATGGAGGCAAGTGGAAGCCTTACTGGTGCATGGGGGAGAGAGGAGACCTCGGACGAAGCTTCTCGACAATGGAGAGGAGCGCCGGGTCAGCTAGAGTTGCGAGCGATCGAAGAGGTGGAAGAGGAGTCGGGCTTGGCTAGGGCTCGCTCGTGGGAGAGAAAAGAATTGGGCCAAATGGAGAAGGATCAGGGAAGGATTAGGCACGTGCTTGAGTTAAGGTTTAGGGATTCAAGTAATTTCTCTTTCTTTTTTATTTAAAAAGCGTCAAATTTCGTGCAATTTATTTGTGCGCGACGCTCTAGCAAAATGGGTGTCCCTCTTAGCTAAAATTGATGTTTCACACATGCCGGTGCGGTTCGTTTGTCATGCGGTGCCGTTCGGACATCCTCGCCGACGATCGGGTCGAAAATGCGTCAAATTCGATTTTCGTTGAAATTTTGAGTTCGTGTTCAATTGTTTCAAAATTTTATTTAAGTTTCGATTAATTATGTAAGACATAAAGACGTAGGTGACGTGAATTGCAATATTTGACATGTCGATCGTTCGAATTGCGAAGTTTGTGCGCCCGAATGTGCAAATTGTGCATAATACAATCCCATGGTGTAATGGTCTTATAGAGAATCCTTTTGAGTTTTCTCATGTTGGTTTCAACCTCCTAAGTGCTGGAGACCAAGACCATACTGCGGAACTTCAAAAGGGTAAAAAAGTAGTTTAGATTTCTAAAATTAGGTGGGTCCCATTTCTAGGCCTCTAAGATAGTAAAAGGGAGAATCCTAAGATTAGACCCTAAACCCTAAGATGAAGACTAGACCACACTAAAAATGAGGTCAACAACTGCATTTTATTTATTTATTTTTTTTTGGCGATGAAGAGAAATATAAAATGCTCATTGATTTTTGGTATCATGATGTTCCACACTCATGTCATGATCATGGAATTGATTTCTTCTCAAAGCAAGAATTTAGGGTCTTTGGGCTCTAGAGGTAGATCCACAAGTTGTTGGATCTTTTCCTTTTCTTGTAGAAAATGTCTTCATGCTTTGAGACTATTTAAGCTAATTTTTCCAGTGCCTTGAATGTTAAGACCAATGAATTTATGGGAGTAATGACGACCAAAAAAATAAATGCTTCAGAGGAGAAATTAGAGGGAGAAGATCCAAATCAGATATGGAATGGAGTTTTTCTAGCCATGGAGTGGCGGGTTTCATCCATAGAAGGGAAACTCATAGTCTTGAAAGAAATGATGAAGACGATCATGGAGTTTCACACAAATCCGTTGTCGACCACTGCCAAATTAAGCAATGAAGTTTAGAGGGCACATGCGCGAAAAACAATTTGAAGGATTTATGTGACATCAGGACAACACCGTTGCCTAAGGTAGATTTGGAGCCGCAGGTTTGAGCAAAGCAATTGGAAGCGGACTCGCGCTAAAAACTTGGAAGGAACAACATGACATTTAGGTTGTTGGGACAAATGGAAGAGATTGAACGGAGTTGGGAGCAGATTCGAGCAGTAGCATCTGGAGAGAGTTGCTTGTCTTTGAGTTTTTGAACGAGTGTCAGTCGAAAATGAATTTCGTGCGATTTAGGACTGAAGATCATTTCGAAGGAGTTCAGACTGTAACATATAACCACAGTGGGTGGGACGTTGATGGAGGGTTGCAACTAATTTTTCCAGTGCCTTTTGCTACAGCAGGCTTCCGAGCGGAAGGGCATTTAGGAGCTTATGGGGACAGAGAAGCTTAGAGGTGAGCTAGACTTATAAAAGATGGAAAATCGATATAGGTTGAGGAAGGGAACCCAAGTCTCGCTTCATTAATGGAATGTGTTTATGGTCAAGAAAATTTGGGACGATACTCATGCCTAATAAAACTGAAGATGCCGACCTTTAAGGATAAAATGCCTATAGTTTTGTTTATTGCATGGAAGAGACACGTGATATGGAGTTGGTGGAGATTTCAACATTGATAATAGCTCCGACAATAGTTTGTAGAAGTTTTTTAGGTGTCATACGGATTACTACTTGGGAGGGAGCATAGGCATGCAATTACTTGAGATAGGGAGTTTCTTTCATTAGTGTGCCCCCAAGTAGAGATGGATGAGGTCTAGATATTAATATGAGGTGTTGGAGGCAGAGATCATACAACCTATTATGAGCTCTTTGTTTAGTCCTATCTAGCTCGTGATGAAGAAGGAAGAGAGTTGGCATTTCTGTGTGGATTATGAGATAGTGAATAAGGTAACCTTACATTAGAAATTTTTTATCTCAGTGATTAATGAGCTACGGGACGAGTTGTTTCAGGCTATGTTATTCTCCTAGATTGACATGAAGTTAGGATACCAACAGATTCAAATGTGGTCGAAGGATGTTTACAAGACTTTATTTCAAACTCATGAGGGTTATTATAACTTTCTGATTAAATGGAAATGATTGACAGATTATGACGCAACGTAGGAGCCATACGACTTGATCTAACATCATTTTTTTCTTTTCCATCTTGAGAATAATGCGTCTCATTCGGAGGGGAGTAATGGTAGACAAACGCCCAACCCACCAAATAATTTGAAGACTTATTTTACTAGGGTTCTGTTATGTGTGGTTGTTGTCTTGAATGTTCGGATTAGGATTCGGGAGAGATCACCTACCTTTCGGATGTAGGTGTTAGGGTTAGGATTTGGGAGAGATCGCCTCTCTCGAAATGTAGGAGTTTATCATTTATATATTCTGGTTATGCTGTTTTATGTCAGTGAAATAAAATATTTTGTTTGCCCTAATTTTTGTGGAAATTCATCTCTTTCTTATCAAGAGCACATAGTATGCTGTTGTTTACCTACTGGGTGAAGTTGGTGTAGGGGCCATAAAATTCCAGTACAAAAATAGTAGTAGATGAAAGAATTTATTGAACTGCAGGATCAATTTTGTATACGATCTATGGAGGAGTTGTGCAACTGGCCTTTAGTTGCTTTATGTTTTTTAATGGTGGATCTATTCTGACTGATTATGCATTATCTGCTGTTTTATTCATTCTTAATGCTAGGTTTTGTTTCAGGTTAAACACACAGACTAGTTTTTTTACACATGTTAGAAACGCAACTCATGAACAACGGATTACCTATCTGCCATTTCTGTCTGTCAGTCATCAATATTTTTGGTTATTTTGGCTGCTAGTTGCACTCTACTAATGATATATCAATTAATTTCTGCCGGTCTAGTGTAAGATTATTAATATGAACCTTCCAACACTTTTCATGTTCGTAGAAGTTCTTTAATTTACCATCAGTACTGCCTATTCCCAATAATAAGAGGAAGAAAGGGAGAACTGCATTACTAACAAATTAGCAGAGATGAGAGGGGAATATGGTAATAGAGAGGCCAATGGATAGGGCTGAGGAGGGGAAGGAGGCATTCGGTGGAAAGGAAATGGGCAACTTCAATTTTTTTTTTTTCAACCAATTTGTAAGTTAGGATGGCTGAAATGGTGGGAAAATATGGGCGCAGTGTGGGAATAGGAATACGAAGAAGGGGAGCAAAAGTTTTGCGTGCCATATTTCTATAAGGCATTCTGATTATAAGATAATGTGCCCTATATTCTGTAATACCGAGTAGCATATCTCTACTAAGTGGAGTGGGTTGATGAGCAACAACTTTTCTGAGTTTTTTCTACTTAAAGAGGCTATGATGATAAAAAAACATGTTGAAAAAATTCCATCAAAATTTGTGTTCCTTATTAAATATTCATTTTGGTTACACGGAATAAATTCCAGTATTTATTTTATGCGGAAGTTATAATTTTTATATGTCAAATCAGATTGTTTGATATTGAGTAACTTTATCTTTTATGATTGATAGAAAATTTTGATGTTTGGTAGTTATTTTCTGAGTATAAATAGGGATTGTGGGTTTGACTTTGAACCTTGCTCAAAGCTTGAAGAGTTGAATTTGGATGCGGGAAAGGCCGTTGATGACAAGGAAGATGGAAGATCCCCCAATGATGCTCTTTCTGCAAGGTTTTTCTAAACCTGAGTGTACTGTCCAGTTTTTTTTTTTCTAATAACTATTTC
This sequence comes from Phalaenopsis hybrid cultivar, assembly GCA_002079205.1. Lineage (NCBI taxonomy): Eukaryota > Viridiplantae > Streptophyta > Magnoliopsida > Asparagales > Orchidaceae > Phalaenopsis > Phalaenopsis hybrid cultivar. The sequence continues at coordinate 68,440 of JXCR01138138.1, forward strand.
TCATAAGGCATTGACATTTCCTACTCTTGCACTGCAATATAACCATGCGTTATCCTGATTTACTAGTATAACTGGTTTCTGTCATGTTACTAATAGTCTTAAGAATTTAAGATATATTTTTAAGATAACATGAAATCACTGCAAATTATGTCATATAAATGAAGCTTGGACAATACTCGCCAGGATAATTTAAAATTTTAGAAGAATCTGATGACATTTATACATAAATGATTCTAAAGTAAATGAGGCTTTTCATGACTATTTTGGCTTAGTTTGACTTGTGGCGGTTAGCCTTTTGGCATTTTTGCTTTAATAGGATTTTTTGGGGTGTTTGTACGCATCTACTTCTTCAACTCCTAAAAGTTTCAAAGAACTTTTCATTGGAGAGTTAAGATATTCCCATTTAGTCATCTATGTATCATTTAAAGGGTATCATGTTTTCCATATGATTCAAAGCCAATCTCTTAAGTTTTTATCAAGTGTTACTTCTTCTAAATCGATAATTTTAGCCTAGTAGACTAACTGAGATTGAATGATTAAATTTTTTAAGGCAACAATTTTAGTAGAAATTTCTTTTGTAGAAGGAAATAAGCAATTATTATTGTTCAAATATTTTGTGATACAACAATATATCTTCAAAATATTCATCATGATTAATAAATATATGAGAGACAAATCAAAATTATAAGAGTTACAAATGATTTTTTGATTAGCTTTGAAAGGTTCGTAGACCATTGCACGGTGTTTCTTATATCTGGTTTTCTTTAGTGTTTGGGATGTTTATGAATAATTTGATAAAGTGACATTGGTCATACTCTTATGCACTTCTCTTGACAGCATGAAAATATTTCTTATGGTATGATTCAATCTATTTTTGAAGCTCATCATGCAAATCGTGTATATGTATAGCAAATTATGCAGTAGAATCAGAATATGCATGCATCAGTAAATAGACTAGATGCATTGGATTTCTAGGATTCAATACTTGCACAATTTTAAATGATATCTTGCTCATAAATTTTTATATAGAGCTATTTTAAGCAAATTCAGTAGTAGGAAGGTGCATATCCCAATTACTCATATCTCTTTTCAACCAAACATTAATAGATTTTAAGATTTTTATTTACAGCCTCTGTTTCCCTTTTTTTGAGGGATTAAAATTGAACTTGGGTTAATGTTTAACAGTTTTCATAAAGCTTTTAATATGAAACAGATCGGACATGTCTTTTATTTAAGCTATTTATTTCCCTTGAGAAATGGTTTGTCTACGTAAGATGCATCAATAGTCTTGGAGTATAGAATTAAGTTAGTCATTTTAGACAATCTATTTATTACTTTCATTATACATGCAATCGTGGCTACAAAGATTTCTTTGTAATCCCAATATGAACACATAAACAAATTAATCTAAATAGTTTGACAGATTTTCCTTTTTCGGCATGCATGGCATTGTCTTACAATCCTTGCAATATTTTAATGAAGGCTAGTAAAGTCGACATTCATTTAAATTTATAATTTTATCCCTTCGGCTTNTCAACAGTAAGATGCATCAATAGTTTTGGAGTATAGAATTAAGTTAGTCATTTTAGACAATCTATTTATTACTGCCATTATACATACAATCGTGGCTACAAACATTTCTTTGTAATCCCAATATGAACACATAAACAAATTAATCCAAATAGTTTGACAGATTTTCCTTTTTGGCATGCATGGCATTGTCTTACAATCCTTGCTATATTTTAATGAAGGCTAGTAAAGTCGACATTCATTTAAATTTATAATTTTATCCCTTCGGCTTGTCCTACCATTCCACTTACATGCATTCCACAAAAAAAGATGAACTTGAAGGGTGGTCTTACTAATACAAGGATACTAACTTCATCAATATATCCATCATTAATCAATAATGTAGCNCACAAAAAAAGATGATCTTGAAGGGTGGTCTTACTAATACAAGGATACTAACTTCATCAATATATCCATCATTAATCAATAATGTAGCAGAAAGGACAATGATGTATCCTTGTGGCCATGATAAATCAAGTGAAAGTCATGGCGCCAATATTTCAGTACTAGAACAAGGACATGAANGAATGTAACAGAAACGACAATGATTTATCCTTGTGGCCATGATAAATCAAGTGAAAGTCATGGCTCCAATATTTCAGTACTAGAATAAGGACATGAAATTCTTTATAATAAGCCAATTATATTCGTTTAGCCTCATTCAACTTATTGCTAATGTAGATGATTGGGCAACCTTCTTGTCTAAGAATGGCACCAATATCAACACNTTCATAAGCCAATTATATTCGTTCAGCCTCATTCAACTTATTGCTAAGGTAGATGATTGGGCAACCTTCTTGTCTGAGAATGGCACCTTCATCAACACTAGAGAACACATGATACCTTCATTTATTTTTAAATTAAATGGTTTCAAAACTGGATGCTGCCATTGGACTTTTGTTTGTTCGAGGACTTTGGCAAGATGGCTTTCAACTAAACTTATCTTTTTTCATAATATCTATTGAAGGGGCATTGATGGTTTGATGTTCTAATGAACTCTAGCTATACCATGAAATGTAGCTATACCATGAAAACTCTAAGCATTAGATACGATCAAGGATTGTTTAGATTTTTAAAGAATCCAGTTCAAATTCCTTGGAAAACACCATAAAGCCAATAGATAAGTTTTTTGATTATAACACGTGCACATTTTGATATTATCATATTACTAATCCTTTAACTTAGGTAATAATTGATTTATTTGATTCTTTGCTTGGGTAGAGTTTTAATGATTGTCGTTAAAGTACACTATCTAAATACTTGATTCATCAATCTCATAAAAATATTGGGTGCATTAGGCAATCCAAAAGACATAACAAGTTATAATATAATCAGCTGGTGTCTTAAATGTTATTGTTCACTCATATTTGGGATATTTTTTGATTTGTTGGTTCCTACAATGGAAATTGATTTTTAAAAAATAAAGTCAGTGACCTAAATATCATGTCAAACATTAGCAAAAGCCCAAAATGGTCCCCAGACTATTAAGAAGTAGCCAATTTAGTCCTGAATTTTTTAAAATGCTCCAATTTAGTCCCCGACTATTAAAAGTTATTCTAAATTGGTCTTAAATCATATTTTCCGTTAAAGTTAACTGTGCGATATATGAATTGAAGGGTATTTTTTGTCTTTTATGTAATTATTCAAAATTTATTTTGTTTATTTATAAATCTCTTTAACCAAATCTCATAAATTGAAATATCTTCATTTATCTATGAGTTTAATTATTAATATCTTGAAAAGTGATAAACAATTATCTTAGTTTTACCTCTCTTGGGACTAACTGAATGTAGTATTTAGCCTAATATGGGAAGTAAAACAAAATTTAAGAAGATGGTAAATTGTATGTAGCTAAAAAAACTACATGATGAGCTAAATCTTGAAAACAAACAGTCCCTAAGGTGCAACTCACAATGAATCCATGAAGGCGTCTTTAGTAGTTTGACTAATGCTTGGATAGTTGAAGAAAATAAAGTATCAGATGAAAATAGAAAAAAAAAGAGTAAATAATTATAATAGGCTCCCTCACCTCTCCTTCAAGCTGCCAAATGAGTTCAATGATTAATTTACACTATCATTCATGAAAAAAACATGATAATACAATCTGAGAAGTCAATCAAAAGAATCCTTCAAACAAAAAAAAAAAATTTTTTTTTAAGCCTTCAAAAATTTTAAAATGATAAAAATAATTACAAGTCCTGAAGCATATTCTTCTTTATAATGTGAACCCACCATTGAGAGCATTAATGTTAAATGCTCACAATTCGTGTTAAGTGCCAATCAATACTTCACATTTCTCTTGCCTGTAAAACTGGCACAAGATGTAATAGCCATGGGCATAAGTGCATAACACCACCAATAAACTACGCATTGGGTAGTTTATTTTTGTATTCCTCCTACCCGAAAATAGAAAGAACTCGTAAACCCAATTATCATATATCCCATCAATGCCAAGAATTGCCTATAGGAGTAACAAAGATGGTCACCGCTGCCACACATATGTTACTTTATGTCTCAAAAAGACAATGGAAGATGATATTGAGACAAACAATATGGGAAAGTTCTCATTTACAAATCATAAGTATTTTTACTTTATCAATCTAATGGCAAAAAAGGTAAAATGCGGCCATAAAGTTGCAAAAAATAATTTTACCAAAATATGTCAATACATCAAACCATCATTATTTTTTTTAAATATTGCAAAAAAGTTTAGTTTTCAAAATCACCACAACATCAAATACATATTATCTTAATAGAAATCGCCGTTGTCATTGAGTGTAAGACTATAAAACTCCGAAATACTTGTGACACAAATTTATAAAATGAAGCTTATGGAAAAGAACTCCAAAACTATAAAACTCGTTATCCCATGAAATCCTCCAGACTTCACTAGCCAATCTTCTTTCTTTTGGAAGTAACAAATAAAAAAAAATCATATTGATACATGAAAAAACAAATTACACAACTCTTTACAAAATTTTATTTAGTAACTAACGAATAATCTTTTATTAACTGATTCTTGTGGTGACACATCCAATATTTCTCGTTTTCCACTCTCTTTGCTCTAATAGTGAAAATATTATTTGTTTTCCACTCTCTTTGCTTTTTTTTTTCTAAAGAACATGCTATGAGGTAGCATAAGGAAGTTGAAAGTTAAGTAGTATATTTGGTGAAATGTGTGTATGCTTAGCTTCCTGAAGATTCCTGGTTCAGTTTGTGCTGCCCAGCTTGTAACGAAGAAATTATCTCAAATTAAATAAATAATGGGTATGATGCACCGTTTTTGTAACAACCCCAACTCTTATCCATCGAGATATTGTCCGCCGTAATCTTATGGCCATATGGCCATTGGTATAACTTCCCTTGTGGTTAACCAGTCCCATAAACACTCTCATAAGAGCATGCTTAATTTTTGGAAAAATTTCAACCATTACACGAAAATGTGCCTCAATGTTTAAGAGTTCAACTTCATTCTATTTAAGGGGTTTCACGATCTCACTCAAGTAACTGACGTCTTTATCAGTTTTCTTAACCCACATTCATCCATAGGATTCTATAGGTGACCCATATAGATTTAGAAGATGGTTCTCACCTTATTTTACTTTGTGACTCATCTTGGGTTTAAGAAATGGCTATCATGCGTAGCACCTTATTCGTTACAAGTCTTAGTTTTTATCTTCAGACTCATATAATGCTCTAAGATCATATGTAACAACCACCCAAACTTTTATCTATTGAGAGTGGTTAGATGGTTTTGCCCCAATGGTGTTAATTTCCCGAAAAGGTCACCCATCTTTGAAATGCTTCCATGAGACCACACTTAATTTAGGGTCCGTTTGGGGCAGCTTATTTGGTGCGGTAGCATTTTGAAAACGCACCAGACCCGTTTGGGTAAATTGGGTTTGGACAGCTTATGCATTTTCAAAACGTAGAGAACAATATTTTCACACCTCACCTATCTAGGTGCGGTGACTGCTTTCTGGCTGCAGTCAGACTTTTCCAAAAAAATTAAAATTTGTAATAGTCAACGCACCTAGCTTATCAGCAGATTATTTTTAATCAGCTTATCAGAAGATTATTCAATAAGCTGCACCTGCCCCAAACAAACCCTTAATAGTTTTTTGATAAAATTCAAACCATTATATCAAGAGGCACCACACTGTGTAAGTCGCTTGTCCGCATCTCTTGTGTATGTTGGGGTTGAAATGCCTTTTCCCAGTGGAAAGACATTTTTTAATATTTTTGAAGCTATGGGAAGAATAAATGAATGTCTGATGCTTTGGTGATTTTTGTGCGCTATTGTTGGTTTTAATCATTTCTTACAATGGTAATTGTTCCCTTGCGTTGCATGCTCTGAAAATAAAACAGAGAAAGTAGAAGAACACTTGTGAGTAGGGCATTATATTCAAAAACTTACTGAAGTGAGTGTATGTCCACAAAGTATTGGCTTCAATTGATATGTTTGAGACGTGGAAATGTCCACATGATGTGATATATAAATCCATCATCAAGAATAAGAGAACTTTCGAATTCCTAGTGGGACTAACCAAGGATTTGAATGAAGTGAGTGGGAGGATCATGGGAATAAAACCTCTTTCATCCACCCGTGAAGCTTTTGATAAAGTTAGAAGATAAGAGAGTAGAATGAAGCTTATGATGACTCATAATGAGAGTTCACAACAATGACCGCTCAACTCTATACTCATATTTCTTGCCATGACTCAAAGTTCAAGAAGAATCATCCCACATGTGACTATTGCAAGAAAATTGGGCGCCGGAAAGACGGATGTTAGAAACTTCATGAGAAACCGGTAGATTTAAAACCTGGACAAAGAAAGAAGGATCAAGAGAGCAAGGCTTGTGCTGCTACCACATCTTAGGTGTCGACTGACCCGTTTACCAAGGAACAACTTAAAGTATTGAAAAAAATTCCTTAGGGGTAATTTAGAGTGACTCACAAGCTTCATGATACACCAAAGTAATATATTCTTCTCCCATCTTGCTAGCAATGGGAGACTTAGACATTTGATCATAGATTTAGGGGCTTCTAATCATATGATTGGAGATATCAATGCTTTAATCAACTATCAAGAGACTTATACATCTCGATCTGTCAGAGTTGCAGATAGATCTCACTAAAAAATTATTAGAAAGAGAGGTGTGGAGCTTTCTCAGGATATTACTCTTTTTCTCCATTTTATATGTTTCACAATTGGATTGTAACTTAATTTCAATCAGTAAGCTTACTCATGATACGAAATCTACAACTAAATTTCTTGCAAAATCTTCAGAATTTCATGTTGTAGATTCGGAGAAGGTGATTAGTAGTGTTGAAATGCATCAATGTTATAGCTCAAGGAAAGTCTCTCTCTAAACACATAAGTGGTCTCATCTACGTCTTTTTCTAAAGTTTTGGAGTCTGTTGAGTCTAAGTCTGCTGAAAAATAAGTCATATCATGACATTGTCGCTTGAGTCATTCTAACTTTAATGTTGCAAAGTTGTATCCTTTTTTGTTTATCAATAAAAAATCCAGTACTTATCAATGTGAGATCTGTCAACTTGCCAAACACACTAGAAATGTTTAGTCCATGACCTAGTACAAACTTTTTCATTCTTTTTCTATTTTCTACAATGATATTTGGGGAATTTCGAATGTAAATCCTTAGTATGACTAGATGATTTGTCTCATTTACTGATGATCACAATCGAAATACATGGGTATTCTAATTGAGAAACCTGAAACAACCCAAATCTTTCAAATTTTCTATGACATGATTCAAATTCAATTCAAATTTAAAATTTATATACTCAAAACTGATAATGCAAATGAATATTTCAACTTTTTCCTTGGATCCTAGCTTTCAAAAAATGGAAACATTTTTGTGAGTTCATTAATTGATACCCCACCGCAAAATGAGATAATCATGAGAAAGAACATACATCTTCTTGAGGTATCCAACTCAATTATAATTTTCCATCAGGTTCCAAAAAATTTTTGAGAGGAAACAATTCTTACTGCAACATACCTTATCAATCGAACGTCTAGTCGGTTACACAATTTCAAAACACCACTTAATCTCTTGATGTATACCTATCTCTCAAAGCTCTCTTTTACCGTACCAGTTAAAGTTTTTGGATGTGTATATTTTGTTCACATTCATTTCCCAAACCGCACAAAACTTAACCCTAAATCTATCATGTGTTTTTTATTTGGATATACCTTCAACAAAAAAGGGCTATAAGTGTTACCTGTTATAAAAAGTACTGCAACTCCATGAATGTCACATTTTTTAAAAATCAACTATATTATTCCAAATTTGATGTTTAGGGAGAAAGTGCAAATGAACATTAATTTTGAGAAATGCTTAATGAAACCTACATTGCCTCGCAAACTACCCTTCTTTCACCTAGCACTTCTATCTCTCCTAAACACCACTTTAGGAAAATATTTCACTTGAGGACGCCTAACCAACTCAACTTAAAGTTTATAATGAAAAACTTTGTGTGTACATGAAGAGGAAGAAAATCTTGAGTAGGTGGAAAACAACTTGCAAAGATAGAATTATTCAAGCAAAAAATCGAGTCCACATTCACCTGAAATTTTGGCTGAATAATCAAGAACTCATGAGCTATCTCCTTACTCATGATGCTGATGTCAAGAAAAATTATACTAAATATCCAATTCAGGAGTATGTAGCTTATGAGAAATTATTCTCACACTATTAGTTTTTGTATATAAACTTGATAGTGTGTAGATCTCTAAATTCATTCATGAAGCTCTTAAAATTTTAGAATAGATGAATGCAGTTGAAGAGGAGATTCAAACACTAAAACATGATGACAAACTGATTCTTACTTAGCTTCCTCAAGATAAGAAGCCAGTTGGATGCAAATGAGTATTTAACATTAAGTGGAGAGCTGATGATGATATTGAGAGATTCAAAGAGAGACTAGTTGCGAAGAGTTTCACTCAAGCTTATGGAATTTACTGTTAGGAAACTTTTGCATCAATTCTCTGACAACTGAATACTATCAGAGTTCTGTTCTCAAGAGCAATTAACAGGAAATGATAATTGCATCAACTCGACATAAATTTTTTTTTGAATAAGGATCTTGAAGAAGTAGATACCACCAAGCTTTGAAAATGATTCTAAGAAACATCTAGTAAGCAACTCAAAAAGTCACTTTTTGGTTGTAGGCAGTAACCAAGAGTAAGATATGCTAAAACTATGAGACGTAATGGATACTCGCAAAGTCAAGCTAATCATGCACTGTTCATCAAATACACTCAAGAAGGTAAGATTGCTGAATTGATAGTATATATAGATAATATGATTCTTACTCGTGATTGTCGGCGCTAAAAAGAAAAGTTGGGGGTGAGTTGCCCGTAAGAAGCTGTCGGTCGTCGGAATTAAAATCCCGTTCCCCGCTTCGGAAGGACATTTTAATTTACATATATATATATATGTATAATTTTAGAAAAATATGAAATCAAACTGACCTCATATTTTCCATAGTTTAAATGAAAGATACTGTACCTCAAATCCTGTATCTATCCCGAAGGATAAACACAAGACTTAAGGATGAGGCTCAAATTTTTAGAAAAATATGAAATCAAACTGACCTCATATTTTTCATAGTTTAAATGAAAGAGCACTGTTTAGAAAAATATGAAATCAAACTGACCCCATATTTTTTATAGTTTAAATGAAAGAGCACTAAACCTCAAATCTTGTATCTATCCCGAGGGATAAACACAAGATTTGAGGGTGAGGCTCGATCAAATAAACTAAGAAAGATATGACATCCCCTGTATCTACCCCGAGGGATAAACACAAGACTTAAGGATGAGACTCGATCAAATAAACTAAGATACGAAATCAAAACTGACCTCATATTTTTCACAGTTTAAATGAAAGAGCGCTCTACCTCAAATCCTTCCCGAGGGATAAACACAAGACTTGAGGATGAGACTCGATTAAATAAACTAAGAAAGATATGACTGAAATCAAACCGACCTCATATTTTTCACAGTTTAAATGAAAGAGCACTCAACCTCAAATCCTGTATCTACCCCCATATTTTGCACTATACCTCAAACCCTATATCTATCTCAAAGGATAAACACAAGACTTGAGGATGAGGCTCTACTGTACCTCAAATCCTGTATCTATCCCGAAGGATAAACACAAGACTTAAGGATGAGGCTCAAATTTTTAGAAAAATATGAAATCAAACTGACCTCATATTTTTCATAGTTTAAATGAAAGAGCACTGTTTAGAAAAATATGAAATCAAACTGACCCCATATTTTTTATAGTTTAAATGAAAGAGCACTAAACCTCAAATCTTGTATCTATCCCGAGGGATAAACACAAGATTTGAGGGTGAGGCTCGATCAAATAAACTAAGAAAGATATGACATCCCCTGTATCTACCCCGAGGGATAAACACAAGACTTAAGGATGAGACTCGATCAAATAAACTAAGATCTGTATCTATTCCGAGGGATAAACACAAGACTTGTTGATGAAGCTCGATCAAATAAACTAAGAAATATATGACATACGTTTGGTCTGCGAAACCGTTTTATTTGCCGACAAGTTCCTCTATTTAATACAAAGGATTAAATAGAGTTTATTTTAGGCTAGGTTCGGAAAAACTTCCTATAAGGGAAACTCCTATAGTTAATTATATCTTAAATGACTGAAGTCACTTGAGAAAACTCTCGATAAAAATCAAGGAATACTATCCTCAAAGAAGTCAGAAGGATATGACTTTTTCAACGAAATCGGACGAAGATGTGAGAAAGGGGAAATGCTTGAATCTGGAACATTGTTGAGGAATCTAAATGAGAAAGAACTAGGGAAGGTCGTAGATCCGGAGGCGAACCCCGGTGACTTCCCAGTCTATCCTATGGTTTGACTTTAGTTTTGAGAAGAAATTATTCGAGTGTTTCTTCCTGCCAATTTTATTTGATTAGGGCTTATATTTGCGTGACACGGTCACACAAGTCGCCTAGAAGATATGAGGGTTTGCGTTGTATCAGACGACAGCCTTGGAACTCAGAACGAGTTAGGGCTTAAACTGTACAGTCTGGTTGTGCAAATGCCTAACAGATAAAGTGAGGATTTATGTCGCGCGAAGCAGACTACCTCAAAATCCTATGGTTTGTTTAATTTCTAGGGAAGACGTGTTCTGCTGTTGAAGATGGTTGTATTGCCCACCGCGCTGGCTCCAAGCTCCTCGATGTGACGAGTTTAAGTTTTCTAGGGTGTCCAGTTATGATGTGAAATCAAATGACCCTATGGTAATAGTCTTCTAAACGTCCTATATAAAAAGAAAACATGCTTAAAGCTATATAATATAAAATGTGCAATACAGGACAAACAGTAGGATGCATGTAGAACAATAACAGGTAGAAACATGAATAATATAATATGTTGTACAGAAAGAACAATAGCAGACAGAAAGATGAATAGTATAACATGTTATATGGTACAGTAGCAGGTCGAAACAGAAATAGTGTAACATGCTGTACAGAAAGGACAGTAGCAGGTTGAAACAGGAAAATGAAGTGCTGTAAAATGTAAAACAAACCTGTACGTTTGTGAGATCCGCTGTTCCTTAAGTATAGCAAGTCTAAATGCATCACAAAAAGCGAAGTCTGGAGGAAACGTCGTCCAGGAAATCTGAAGAAGAGTGTAACAACGACTCATGACAGAAAACCCGAGAAAATCAACGAGAAAAGACTCAAGTAAAAGAAAAGAAAAAAAAAGGTCCACAAAAACCTTGGAGAAATCTCGAAAGAAAGGAAAAGTAACACGAGTGCCCTGTCCCAAAGCTTCGATAAAACAAAAAAAATCTCGGGTGAGGGGGACCGCAAGCACTCGTATGGGGCTAGGCTCAGATATATATTTATTCTCGAGGGTCCGCGAAGGCTACTCGGTCACCCGATTTATAAAACCCGCCACTCGTCTAGAAGTGTGTCTTGAACCTCACTTAGAGGGCTATTTCCCAGCCTAAATAAGTATTTGTCAGGTGGACAATCAATTTTAAAAATGTATTTTTAAAATTTATGTTTTTGACATGCACACAAATTTTAAACATGCAAAGAAGAGTTATCGATTTTTTTGTTTTATAGAAAAAATATGTTTTTGTTTGAAAAGGGTTTATCAAAACTTGTTTTTTTTGAGAAATTTTCGTTGTCAACGAGTCGATTACACTGTCGGGCGTGGGACTGCCAACAACCTGAGGAGGTTCGAGCCAACTCCCGCTAGATTTATGTCGGTGAATGATAACATTATCATATTATTCATCAAATACCTGGATTTTGATGTTATAGGATAGAGCATCTTTCTGCTCTATCTTCGGTGCGTTTTTATCACCACCACCGTACGCCCCAAAACGATTACTTGCGACCTTGCTTGATGGTTTCACGTATAGCAAAAGGCTATAGGTGGACACTTATGCATCAGATATAAGCATCGAAAACCGAACCAAGCAAGGAAGAAAAAACAAAAATGTGGTGAGAGAGAGGAGAGACTGATTCACCTAAAACATCGAAAAAGAACGAAGGATGAATCAACCCTCAAAGCTCGTGACAAAAAGATTCGAAAAAGAAGTCCCGAAAATCCCTGAATCAATCCGAAATGGATATCACCTTCTCACTTTTTAAAAAAAAAAATTGGACCAACCCGAGTCAAAATGACCTCCTAACGCTAGTATCCAAACCCCAATGACATCTTTTAATTCGTCTCAACTAAATACTTTTCCAAAATAAGATTTAAAATCTCCCAAACTTCAAAAAGAAAATGATCTCGGGGAAACCCCCACTAATATCTCCAAACTCATGCAAGAAATCGGAATCTTCCAACTTTCAATTTAATCGATAACCTTATATATCAAATAAACATAAAATCTTCCCATATAACCAGATAAATGCTCGCGGTCAGGGTCAATACAAAGAGATGAACAACAGGTAAAGCTCCGGCCAAGGCAACCAAAAAAGGAAGGGAGAGCCATTAAGGCTCACGACAATGGGCAGCAAGGGACAGCTGCTAAGGCCCATGACTAAAGGCAACCCAAGGAACAAGTAAGGCAACCAAAAAGAACCATCGGCGACCGTTATACTCCCTTGACATACATAAGAGGATAACTAAAGTGATTATAATTTTTGGGATGACAAACTTGATTCAACAATCAAAGTCAAGCCACTCATACTCAACAAGAAGAGCGATACCGTCCCAGGCAACTCCTCAATAGGCTCACGGGTAGGAATAGGAGAAGTACAATACAACCCCCCAACAAGCCAAGCCCAAGGGTCTAAAACGAGTCAAACTGTGCCCCTCGACTAAGGCCAAAACCGCAACCAACAAATGGTTGAAACCAAGTCTAGCGCAAGCCAAAACCGAGCCAACCAGGGACCAAAGCCAAACCAAATGGCCTACCAACAAGCTCACGGGTAGGACTAAAAACGAACCAAATAACACCCAAGCCACCTCTCGGGTAGGAGCAGAACCAGACAAAAATCGGGCTCCAAAATCAAGCCAAAATAAATCCCTCAAGGTTAACAAGTAAAACTCACATACCTAAGACAAAATCTCCATCCATAACCCAGCCATTTTTTTAGGCAAACCGAAAATCAGCAGGGGTAAAAAGGATAAAGCCTCACCCCAAATCAAACGAAAATAAGCCTCATAATTAGGCAAGCATCAAGAGCTAGAACAGGTAAGACCGAGCCTCAATGGAAGCCAGAAACCGAGCCACTCAAGGCTAAAACAGGGCCCAAGCATAGATGGAAACTCGAGCTTTAACAGAAATTAAAGTTCCAGCCATTTCAAGGTAAAACCGAGCCATTCAAAGCCAAGGAATAGCTCACAAGCCTGTAAAACTTCAGCATATGGAGCCAAAATAGATTTTAAACTATAACAATGTCATGAAAAGCATTTTTAGGCCACCAATATAGTCGTTCTAAGCATGAATTAATTTCCCTCGAACATCCAAGCATGATGCCCCCCTTCGAGGAGTCAAACCAAATTATTAAAGCAAACCATAACATCTTTTCCAAATCAAAGTGAACTTCTTCATAACATGCATTTTAAGCAAGAGGAAGTTATAAGATGCCAAAACCGAACCCCCAACATGCATAAAAGGCCAAATAACCTCTCCAATATCTCATGCTAAATAAAAATAGATAAAATACTTCATAATACATATCCCAACATGCTTGCAAGAGGAGCTAAAATTATCTCAAAGCCATGTTTCAACCTTCCTATTCACAGTAATAGGAATATGCCACGATTTCATATCAAGCAAATAGAGAAAAGAAGAACCCTTATGTCATGCTATATTTCCACTACTCTTAAGCAAGTAATCAATTTTAACTCCTTCATATGCTCACATTTTTATCCTTCATATGCTCTTAAGTTGAATATCTCAAAATACATGAAAGTGAATTAAACTAGCATGTTGTATCATCCAACAGAGCCATGCTCAGTGGCTCAGCAGAGAGGAAACCGAAAGGAAGCAAGACACCGAAATGGGGGGAAAAAGAGATACCTTTCTAATGCAAATGTAAAGCGCCACACTGCAAAAATAGTTTCAAGGAGATGCTCCCACAGAAATTCTCCTTCTAAAATCTTCCAAAAGCAAAGTTCTCCACTTCCCCTCTCCTTAGGAAATTTTCAACAACCACAAAACCCAAAAGAAACTATATTTTATAGGCAGAGAAGAGAAGGGGAAAGAATGAAACCATCCAACCTCTCCCCGGTTCTCGAATCGGTTCAAAGAAGAAAAAAGAACGCCTTCCCTGCCTACAGCAGGCGAGGCAACCGAAGTGCCTAGGACGAAGTGGCGAGCCAAGTGGCAGGGAGAGAAGCATTAGGAAGAAGAGAAGGTTGCCACTCAAGTGTTCCAGGGAGCAAGCTCATCAGAGTCAACTTACCAAGAAAGGAAAATCGTAGCTCGTAGAGGCAAGCGTAGCTTCGGGAAGGAGAGTCTCAAGCAGAAAGTGTCGGGCAAGGATGAATGAGAGGTCAACTCTTTCTCGCGTGGAGGAGAAGGGCTCGAAGGGGCTCGGTCGGCTTGAGATCGAGAAAGGGGAGAGCGGGACCCGCGAACGGGAGAGGGAAATGGAGGCAGAGCTCTGGTGCGTCAGTTTAGGGATTTAGAGCTTTAAAAGGAAAAAGAGGATTCGTCCTTTATATATATAT
>JXCR01138139.1:0-27452 GCA_002079205.1 Phalaenopsis hybrid cultivar
ATATATATATATATGTGCGTGCGTGTGTGTGTGTGTGTGTACATATGTGTATGTATACATGTATCTATAGACTGTTAACCCTCTAGTAATAGATGTTCACCCTCTAGTCTTTGAATTCAGAACAATAAAAGAAGGGTGATTAGTCGATGAATGATTGAACAATCGACTATGGGGTGGTAGATTTTGCTTAATGTCCTTTACCAAAGCCCCCCTTTTTCTGCTCTGCCTATCTAGTCATTCTATTGACCTCATTTTGTTGCACACTCAATGGACTTGTAACTGATAGAGAACTCTTAACAGGTGCAAAAAGTATTGACCTTCGATGAGGATTAGCTCGTAGAATATAATTCTTCGAAAAATAATAATTTAATTAGAAATATAATAAACAAGTTCCACACATTCTAGGCTTTCTCTAGTTAGAGCTACATTGCACACTGGTGCCTTTGTAGCTGAGATAGTTTTAGTTTGAGCAATCTCAGTGCGAGTAATTGAACAAGCTTTTTTCTTGGTCTTTCGAGTAGCAACACTGGCTTCCCTCTCAATCTCGAGATCATTGAAGGCTTTCAAATCCTCTTTGGTCATTCGACTGAAAATGTAGAACTAACGTACCTGGTTGACAGTTAATCAAGATATTAATGGACCAATAGTTGATGCACCTCGACTAATCACCCTCTAGTAATAGCTGTTGTTCTTTGGTCTTCTATCTTCAAAGAGACCATTCTAGAACAATGCTTAGCAGCCCTGTGTCGAACGATGGATAAGTATCATCTAATGGCCTGAGAAGCTTCTCATATCTTGTTCACCGTCTTTTTTCAGAAACATGAAGAATGGCTGAAGATTGAGCGAAAGTTAGCGAAGGCTGAAGAGAGGGCAAATGCAGCTAAGTCAAAGGTGCTCAGCCAGCCAGAGTTGTTATTAGCTACCTAAGAGGAGAACTTAGTCGTTAAAGAATGGATGACAATGATGAAGACCTCCAATGTATTTATTGTCAATCTCTCCTCCGTCCAGACTCAGTTGGCTTATCTCATTGGGAAGTTTATGAATGAAGTTTCTTTCGACATTGGCCACATGGTAAAGGACTGATTGGTCTTCTAGAAATGGGTCAACGGGGTGAAGTTTTCTATGTTGTTGTTAGAGCTAAAAGATGTGGAGGAGGAAAGCGATGAGGACGATGACGGGTCATCAAATTTCTTCACATCGAACTCACCTCGATACATCACTCCTAATATACCACACCTATTGAGGGTCTAATAAACACTGAATGTTTAAAGATTTTGGAACCTCCCTGTTTAAGGGTGATTAAACAGAAGGTTTGAGAATAAAAAAGGAGTTGACTATACTTGCTCAAAAAAAAATAAGTGAAGTATGACAATGAAAGAATGGTAGTCTGACCCACAAGGGACATGAGCACACTACAGATGTATGAAGACAAAACCTCTTAGTTAAAATGAAGAGAGGCGTTATTGCCCCAGCGGAGATGCCAAAATGTCGGCCAAAATTTTGAAAAATGATTTTATTTTACTTTAATATATATATATANTGTTCTGATATATCATAGTGCTAATGAATTGCCACATTTTGGCTTTATCCCTCAATGAAAAGAGAAAAAGTCTAAGTCTAACAGTATCATTAGAGACACTATTATACCTAAATGTGGCTCAGAGTTTAAGAAACTTGCTAAATGTAAGTTAGGTTACNTATGTATGTTATATATGTATGTATACATATATGTATACATATATGTATACATATATAGATACACATGTATGTATACATATATAGATACACATGTATGTATACATCTATAGATACACATGTATGTATACATCTATATAGATACACATGTATGTATACATCTATATAGATACACATGTATGTATATATGTATGTATATGTATGTATACATCTATCTAGATACACATGTATGTATATATGTATGTATATGTATGTATGTATATATGTATGTATATGTATGTATGTATATATGTATGTATATGTATGTATGTATATATAGATATATATGTATGTATGTATATATGTATGTATCTGTATGTATGTATATATGTATGTATATGTATGTATGTATATATGTATGTATGTATATGTATGTATATATGTATGTATATGTATGTANTATATCCTTATTAAAGATCTGATCCTTTTTGTCTTTAGGAAATCAAGAGATCAGAATCGTCCAGGAGGTCAAAGGAAGAAGAATGTCACTCTCACTTTTAGATAAGTTGAAATCAATTAAATAAACTGAGGAATGTTCAGTTGACCAACCCAACCGTCAATCGACTGCCAAACTTTTTACTGCAGCGCACAAGACACTTGATT
Organism: Phalaenopsis hybrid cultivar; assembly: GCA_002079205.1. NCBI lineage: Eukaryota > Viridiplantae > Streptophyta > Magnoliopsida > Asparagales > Orchidaceae > Phalaenopsis > Phalaenopsis hybrid cultivar. The sequence goes on from JXCR01138139.1 coordinate 2,338, forward strand.
AGTTGTTGTTGTTGCCCCATCACATGGCGAGGGTGATGTATTGAATAAGATATTTAAGTTTGATTGACACCTGTGTATGGGGAGATTCTGTCTTATTTATTTGATTTTAACTTTTTTAGGTCCATTTATTTTATGTTACTTCTTGATTCAGATGACTCAGTTTTGAGAGGCCTAGGTGAGGATCCAACCCTAGTAGGCACCAATAAGAAGTCAATTGAGGTGGCAGTAGTAGCGAAACAAACACCCAAGAAGGGTTGGACGACTTTCGAGTGAGGATGGTGGGATTGACTGCCCAAATGATCCTTCCATGACACCAGGGAAACATGTTATGGGCCTTGGAAATTTTCTAGATCAATGACTCACCACCTTCATTAGATCGAGAGCTTCATTGCTCAGTCGGAAGGGATTCAGTGAGATTACAAAATATGTGAGTTATTTCTTTCTATAGAAAAAGTGCGAGAATGGAGGAGGTAGTGGCTACTCTTCTTCAACAAATGTTTCGACCTGCGACTGACTTTCGGCTAGGAGTTACGCACCATCTTCACCCACTATAACTTCATTCCCACACAAATTATGCCCAACTCCAAAACCACTATCATGACTTTCATTGTCTTCTTACATTGATGGGGATTCTATGGTATGTTGAAAGCTTCAGTAATTTATTATAATTTTGGGTTGGCCTAGTTGATTTTGTACACTTTTTTTATTGGAAAATTTCAGCTATTGGAGCTTGAAAATAAGCTAAAAATTTGGAAACATCATTTATATCTGGGCTATTCCCCTTGGCGGTGGTACATCATACAGCTCTATCTGGAAAAGTTTTGGCAAAATAAAAGAAGAAAGTGTCAATGAGAGTGTTCGTGGAAGCTAATGATGTCGAAGTGCATCAACTATTGGTCCATTAATATCTTGATTAAGTGTCAACCAAGTACGTTAGTTCTACATTTTCAGTCGAATGACCAGAGGATTTGAAAGCCTTCAATGATCTCGAGATTGAGAGGGAAGTCAGTGTTGCTACTCGAAAGACCAAGAAGAAAGCTTGTTCAATTACTCGCACTGAGATTGCTCAAACTAAGACTATCTCAGCTACAAAGGCACCAGTATGCAATGTAGCTCTAACTAGAGAAAGCCTAGAATGTGTGATACTTGTTTATTATATTTCTAATTAAATTATTATTTTTCAAAGAATTATATTCTACGAGCTAATTCTCATCGAAGGTCAATACTTTTTGCACCTGTTAAGAGTTCTCTGTCAGTTACAAGTCCATCGAGTGTGCAACAAAATGAGGTCAATAGAATGGCTAGATAGCAGAGCAAAAAAAGGGGAGGCTTTGGTAAAAGACATGAAGCAGGATCTACCACCCCATAGCCGTCTGTTCTGTCATTCATCGACTTGTTTGAGAGGGACAAAGCCAATCACCCTTCTTTTATCGTCCTGAATGGATTTCCCCAAGGGTTTTAGCCTGAGCCAACCAGTTATGAAAGGGAGCTCCATTGTGAGGGGTGTACCCATGTCTGACTCGAGTGACTTGCCTCCTTCCTTTTCTCAGAAGAAATGGAAGGGATCATTCTCATGCAAGACACAAAGTTGAAGGTGAGTACGAGCTCAGATGGTAGGTTTGTGTTGAAATTTTAATTTCTTGGAAGTATCTTGCTACCCTCTGGCAATAGTTGTTGTTATTTGGTCTTCTATCTTCAAAGAGACCACTCTAGAACAATACTTAGCAGCCCTGTGTCGAACGATGGATAAGTATCATTTAATGGCCTAAGAAGCTTCTCATATCTTGTCCACAATCTTTTTTTAGAAACATGAAGAATGGCTGAAGATTGAACGAAAGTTGGCGAAGGCTGAAGAGAGGGCAAAGGCAGCTAAGTTAAAGGTGCTCAGCCAGCCAGAGTTGTTATTAGCTACCTAAGAGGAGAACTTAGTCATTAAAGAATGGATGACAATGATGAAGATCTCCAATGTATTTATTGTTGATCTTTCCTCCGTCCAGGCTCAGGTGGCTTATCTCATTGGGAAGTTTATGAATGAAGTTTCTTTCGACATCGGCCACATGGTAAAGGACCAATTGTTCTTCTATAAATGGGCAACGGGGTGAAGTTTTCGGTGTTGTTGTTAGAACTAAAAGAGGTGGAGGAAAGCGATGAGGACGATGACGGGCCATCAAATTTCTTCACGTCGAACTCGCCTCGATACATCACTCTTAATATACCACACCTATTGAGGGTGTAATAAACACTGAATGTTTAAAGATTCTGAAACCTCCCTATTTAAGGGTGATTAAACAGAAGGTTTGAGAATAAAAAAGGAGTTGACTATACTTGCTCAAAAAAGAAATAAGCGAAGTATGACAATGAAAGAATGGTAGTCTAGCCCACAAGGGACATGGGCACACTACGGATGTATGAAGACAAAACCTCTTAGTTAAAAGGAAGAGGACGTTATTACCCCAGCGGAGATGCCAGAATGTCGGCCAAAATTTTGAAAAATGATTTTATTTTACTTTAATATATATATGCAATTTGCTTTGTAAAAATAGTATTTTAATGTTGAAAAATGTGAGACCAAACAGATCCCATACATTTTAATAGTTTAAAAGGCNTATATATGGGTTTCCATGATTTTGATCCGCCATTTCTATAATGAGTTTTTGAAATCTTTTTTGTTTCCTAATCCTCTTAACTGTTCTCTCTAGTTCTAAGTCGTATGGTTCAAGGTCTGTATCTCCTGAAATACGCATTCAATACTAAAGATGTGACTAATATGATAGATTTATAACACTAAAAGTTTTTTCTTGGTACTAATTACTCTATATAAACTACAATTTCTAAATCGTTTTACAGTTCAACTAAAATTGTCCTGAAAAATTCTTCTACAGTTCTGACTCCCCGGCAACGGCGCTAAAACTTGACCGCTTACTTTCTCTACGGTATACCTAGTGATTTAGGTTTTAAATATTATAATTTAAAAATATATTTTATAAATTATATAACTCAAGATTTATCACGATTAAACACTATTTACTAAGTAATAACGCAAGTGCACGTATCGCTAAAGTAATATAGGACTTTTTTTAGTCCCGAGTATCGATCCTACAAGGAATCACAAAAGAAATCACTTTAGGTGAAGTTATAGTCCGACACTTTAAGTTCCTAGGTTGGAGTGCCGATAAAAGTTGTTTTTCCATCACTACTTCTAAGATGCAATTTTAATCCTATGTTAAAGCTTATTAAGAGAAATCAATAAGGTAAAATTCAAGATTGATAAAAAGTACTTTTCTCTTATGAATAATTAATTAGGTTGTAAGTTTGAAGTTTAAGAATGTAAATAAAGTAGTGACAAAAGAAGCATATGTCTATCTACCCTCTCCCGAGTTATAGACACAATTAGTGCACTAATAAGTTATTTGCTTTTGGTAATAGTGCCAGTTGGAGCGACATATAAGCTCCCCATAACTATATGCCCCATCTGTCACCCATAAAACTCTAATTTGAACCTCCCAAAATACTTATCTCCCTAATTTTGCACATCCATCTAACTACTACATTTCATAGTTACATGGACAATATGAACATTCTCATGTTGATTCACCACCGCTCTCACTCAAGTCAAGTGGGTCACAACATGTTTTAACAAATCTTATGGCCGGTAAGATACGTAAATTAAGTCTATGAGAACATTCATCACATATAAAATTAAGATTTATTCTTAAACTTCAACACCCTACACTTACTACCAAATCATCACAAAAGAAAAACACAGGGTTTCTACTCACAATGCATAATAGATTCAATAGAAGACTTTATGAAACAAAGCAATTTAAACAAAATATGTGATTCAAAGGATCACAAGACAATCAAACAAACTCTACTTAGCAAAACAAGTTCACTAAATACGTGTTTACTGGACTAAAATGCAATCAAAACATAAAATACTTAGCTTTCATCTCTTTGAAATCCTTCCACTGAGGTTCTCTACTACTCCTTACAATTTTTTATACAATCCCTTACAAATGCTATCAAATTCTCTTACATATCTCTATATATTACTGGAATCCTACTCCTAATATGAATTTTTGAAGTCTTTAGGGAGTTCCATACCGTGGAACTTTGTCCTCAAGTCCTCAAATGGCGAAAAGTTGCCCTTTCCATCGTATCAAACCGCTAAATAACCCCCAAAAAACTGCTCCAATTACTTCTGGCACCAGAAAGCGCGCCTAGGTGTCGCCCTTTCTGTCTTCTGATCAGATTCTGGCACCTAGGTGCTAGGAAGTGGTGCCTAGGCACCACATACTGCACTCAACATTGTTCTAATTGTGTTGTTTCGCTTTGATTTCACTCCAGTTCGCTCCAATTGCATTATCTTTTATACATGTACAAAAAACATAAAAATACATTTCTTTAAAGTGCAATTTCATTCATAAATAAATTAAGCATTCCATCTATTTTTAAAAATAAAAATGAAAATATACTAATTACTCTATATAAACACTACAATTTCTAAATCTAAGTCTTACAGATTCAACTAAAATTCTCCTACTGTTGCGACTCTCCGGCAACGGCGCTATAAACTTGACCGCTTACTTTCTCTACGGTATACCCAGTGATTTAGGGTTTAAATATTATAATTTAAAAATATATTTTATAAATTTTATAACTTAATATTTACTACGATTAAACACTATTCACTAGGTATTAACGCAAGTGCACGTATCGTTCAAGTAATATAGGACTTTATTTAGTCCCGAGTATCGATCCTATAGGGAACCACCGAAGAAATCACTTTAGGTGAAGTTCTAGTCTACTACGATAAGGTCCTAGTTTGAAGTGTCGATAAAAGTTGTTTTCTTATCACTACTTCTAAGTTACAATTTTAATCCTATGTTAAAGATTATCAAGAGCAATTAATAAGGTGAAATTCAAAATTGATAAAAAGCACTTTTCTCTTATGAATAATTAAGTAGGTTGTAGGTTTGAATTTTAAGAATGTAAATAAAGTAGTGGCAAAAGAATCATATGCTATCTACCCTCTCCCGAGTTATAGATACAATTAGTTCACTAATAAATTATTTGCATTTGGTAACAGTGTCAGTTGGTGCCACATATAGGCTCCCCATAACTTATGCCCCACCTGTCACCCAGAAAGCTCTAATATGAACCTCCCAAAATACTTATCTCCCTAACTTTGCACATCCCTCTAACTACTATGTTTCATAGTTAAATGGACAATGTGAACATTCTCATGTTGATTCACCACGGCTCTCACTCAAGTCAAGTGGGTCGCAACAAGTTTTAACAAATCTTATGGCCGATAAGATATGTAAATTAAGTCTAGGAGAACATTCATCACATATAAAATTAAGATTTATTCTTAAACTTCAACACCCTACACTTACTACCAAATCATCATAAAAGATAAACACAGAGTTTCTACTCACAATGCATAATAGATTCAATAGAATACTTCATGAAACAAAGCAATCTAAATTAAATATGTGATTCAAAGGATCGCAAGATAATCTAACAAACTCTACTTAGCAAAACAAGTTCACTAAATACGCGTTTATTGGATTACAATGCAATCAAAACATACAATACTTAGCTTTAATCTCTTTGAAATCCTTCCACTGAAGTTTTATACTACTCCTTGCAATTGTTGATACAATCCCTTACAAATGCTATCAAATTCTCTTACAAATCTCTATATATTAGTGGAATCCTACTCCTAATATGAATTTTCTAAAGTCTTTGGGGAGTTACATACCGTGAAACTTTGTCCTCAAGTCCTCAAATGGCAAAAAATCGCCCTTTCCATCGTCCCAAATCGCTAAATAACCCCCAGAAAACTGCTCCAATTACTTCTGGCATCAGAAAGTAACGCCTAGGTGCCGCCCTTTCTGTCTTCTGGTCGAATTCTGGCACCTAGGTGCCTGGAAGTGGCACCTAGGCACGTGGTGCACTCAACATTGCTCGAATTGTGTTGTTTCACTCTGATTTCACTCTAGTTCGCTCCAATTGCTTTATCTATTATACATGTACAAAAAACATAAAAATACATTCATTTAAAGTGCAATTTCATTCATAAACAAATTAAACATTCCTTCTATTTTTAAAAATAAAAATGACAATATACTAATTACTCTATATAAACACTATAATTTCTAAATCTAAGTCTTACAGATTCAATTAAAATTCTCCTGAAAAAGTTCTTCTGCTGTTGCGACTCCCAGGCAACGACGTAAAAAACATGACCGCTTACTTTCTCTACGGTATACATGGTGATTTAGAGTTTAAATATTATAATTTAAAAATATATTTATAAATTTTATAACTTAAGATTTACCACAATTAAACACTATTCATTATGTATTAACGCAAGTGCATGTATCGTTCAAGTAATATAAAACTTTCTTTAGTCCCGAGTACTGATTCTACAGGGAATCACGAAAGAAATCACTTTAGGTGAAGTTCTAGTATACTACTATAAGGTCCTAATTTGGAGTGTCGATAAAAGTTGTTTTCTTATCACTACTTCTAAGTTATAAATTTAATCCTATGTTAAAGCTTATCAAGAGCAATCAATAAGGTGAAATTCAAGATTTATAAAAAGTATTTTTCTCTTATGAATAATTAAGTAGGTTGTAGATTTGAAGTTTAATAATGTAAAGAAAGTAGTGAAAAAAGAAGAATATGTCTATCTACCCTCTCCCGAGTTATAGATACAGTTAATTCACTAATAAGTTATTCTCTTTTGGTACAGTGCCAGTTGGTGCTACAAATAGGCTCCCCATAACGTATGCCCCACCTGTCACCCAGAAAGCTCTAATATGAACCTACAAAATACTTATCTCCCTAACTTTGCACATCCATCCAACTACAATGTTTCATAGTTAAATGGACAATGTGAACATTCTCATGTTGATTCATCACGGCTCTCACTCAAGTCAAGTGGGTCGCAACAAGTTTTAACAAATCTTATGGCCGATAAGATATGTAAATTTAGTCTAGGAGAACATTCATCACATATAAAATTAAGATTTATTCTTAAACTTCAACGCCCTACACTTACTACCAAATCATCATAAAAGATAAACACAGAGTTTCTACTCACAATGCATAATAGATTCAANCCTCAAATGAAAAAAATCGCCCTTTTCATCGTCCCAAACCGCTAAATAACCCCAAGAAAATGCTCCAATTACTTCTAGCACCAGAAAGCGACGCCTAGGTGCCGCCCTTTTCTGTCTTCTGGTTGGATTTTGGCACCTAGATGCTAGGAAGTGACGCCTAGGCTCCACATGCTGCACTCAACATTGCTCTAATTGTGTTGTTTCGCTCTGATTTCACTCCAGTTCGCTCCAAGTGCTTTATTTATTATACATGTACCAAAAACATAAAAATACATTCCCTTAAAGTGCAATTTTATTCATAAATAAATATAAAAAGCAAAGAAAATTAAGCATGCAGAAAGGACATATCATTGGCACCCAGCTAGGCACCTTGCTCCAAGGGGCTAAGCCCTGTCATGTTTCTTCTGGCAGCAACTTGTGTCGCTCTCGCTCCTTGGACTATAACTTGGTCCACCACTATCACATCATCTTTAGGGCCCACGTAAGTATCTACTGATAAAGAATCAACAATCAAGGCCTCGTTCACCAAAAAGAAATAAACAAAAAATATTAATCAAACTACATACCAAGGATTCGTCCCCTCTCAGACGTGGAATAAGAAAATAGATCCCCATCCGTCCTCCACCTTTCGAGGAAAAGTCGCTCCTAGCCTGGTGAAGCCACGTCTCAGCCTTAGTTATCGCCTCAACACTTCTCTGGGGACCACGACCCTCACAGCAGCCTAGACAGGTAATCTCGCTCCCACAGGTGAAACACTCATCCTAGGTGAACGCCGTGCAAGAGGGTCATCCATAGGGTCTTCCACTTGACCAACAACCGTCTCTTGAGGAGGGCCTGTTAGGAAACCTGAAGAGATGAGCTTAGTCTCACATTCGCTAGTTTTGTGCTTAGATACAACCCATTTCTTACTCAGTCCTTCGGCAGACACCCCACCCAAAAGCTTGTGCTTCACACTCAACTTGCAAGCTTGTGTCTGCATGTCACTCATTTTCTTAAGGAGTATGCTTTTTTCGGAAAACAGGTAAGGAGGAAGACATAAGATGAAATAATCAAAAGGTGCTGAAGCGGTGCAAACTTCCCTTGCCTTGCCCCAAAGTTTATTTATAATGGCATGGGAACGGAAATCCATGGAAGTCCATTATTACACAATAATATCATTTATTTATTTATTCATTTATGTATAAGTGATAAAAAAATTTTCTTGTCCTCATGTGCTAGACAACTTCTGAGGAGCAAGAGAATCGGGGAACTAAATATGTACACATGAAAATGTGTCCGCACGAATCTCAAAGTAGAGGGTGACCTATGAAGGAAGCATAACTAATTAGATGTAGCAATAGACAATTGTTTCAGATGATTAGAGGCAGAGAAAACACCTTCGCCGAACTATCACAAAAGATGATGAAAGGAAGTCCCTCAAGATGATCATCAACCTTCAGAAGAATCGATGGGAGGGACTCTTTCGGACCAAGAATCGATCGAACCAAGACCTGCCAACGATCGAAGACCCTTATCGATCGAATATCTTCGAGGCCTTATTATATATAAGTAACCTTGTAAATTATTAAAAACCCCTCCAAAAAAGGTTAAGTATTAGGGGGCTATTATGTACTTTTGTAATAATGGGACATATACCTATAAATAGATATCCATATTATGAATAAAGAATACTCTTTTGCTCATCTACTATCGCTCCTTCACTCTCACTCACTTTCTCGTAACTGTCTTTTAATAGAACGTTCCATTCATTGGGCGTATTTCCCGGACAATCTCAAATTTAACAACATACATAACTTCAACTGATGTATCAAATGTTGAAAGGACCGGCCAAATTATAAATTCACATATATCTATAAAAATTATGAATTCTATATAATATGAGAATAGATGTATTTTACACATTCATCCACTTCAAAACTGAACTTTTCAAACAAAACAATTGCTCATAAAATACTAGTTTTTGAACAACAGATTTCATAAAGCAACTGCGTCTCAAATGCACTCTAAAACATCACAAGATGGCAGGAGATGAGTTTGGGTGGCCCTGTTCGCATCTGGCTAAATAAGGTTTATTTCATCAACTACGCAAGAGTTTCTACCTCTAAATTGGCTTTTTTTTAGCAGATTTAAATTCAGATTAGGGTTAATGAGCCCATGAAGCTAGCCCTAGAAAATATTTTAGTNTCCAGCTTCTAGAAATGGGATGCCCAAATTTTCATCTTTTCATCTGTTTCCGAGATGCCATACTTTGTTTTCATCTCACAAAATGTATTTTACAAAGCCGCGGAGTTGCTATGAATATTATTTAAAAATCTAAACGATTCTCTTGTTCTCTTCAAACTAGATACATGAAATAAATCGAAGTCATTAAAACAATCTAGAAGTTTGAAGTCACGCAGCAATGCTGATTTCTCTTTATTTAGTTTTACGAGTGCTGGTTTAAGAAATGGCTGAAGGATATATTCGACTGGCCCCTCCAATGGCAACAATTTATAAATTAAGGCTTGATCAAGATATTACCTTTTAAATATAGTTGTCAACTAATTGTAAATTGTCTCATCTGTCTTTTCTGTAGAAAAGGAACTTCCTTATATGTTTGGTTAGATATCTAATTATTTCCATGTTAGCACTCAATTTTCTTTCATGTTAGTTGTTAAGTTTTTNGAAGGCCGAACAATGGTGTTTACTCATTCTCATTTACTTATCAAGTAGGTTCATGACCCTACTCAATAAAAACAATGTCAAATAAAGAAAGTAACAAAATTGAGATGGACCTGACATTTGACCAAACTCAACACACCTCTTGTAAAGCTTAAGTTTGGTTGAAAACTAAGCTGTAGTGGATTCGTCAATCTAACTACTACAGAGAACCTATACAAATTTAGTCATGCTGAGAAGTTAGGAATTCACCTCTCTCATGACACATTAATAACTCAACTATTGACTCATACACATAATTATCCAAGATCACTATCAATCATAACAATCCATAACCATCGAACACATATCATTCACACTCACAACAATCACACCAGCAAAGATACACATGGGTTGTCTCCCACAAAGCGTTTGGTTTAATGTCGTCAGCCCGACGAATCCAAGAATTATTCATGTTTGCCTTGCACACTACCCTTCTCCTTAAGGTTCATCTCAGTGTTACTAGGAAGAACTCCCTGAGGAAGACTACTAAGTGTAGAAGCAATCTGCCCTAGTTGGTTTTTTATATTCTTAAGTACATTTCTTTGGTTATGCAGTTGATTTTCAAATTGAATAACAACTTTTTCCAATGATAACTTCTTTTCCTTAAATTGTGGGTTAGCATTAAATCCAGAAGGATAAGAAGCTCTGAAGCTAGAATTGTCTTGCTTATTCCAATTACTTGTTGGATTAAATAGATTATTTTTTCAAGATTTGTTTCCTCCTTCAGAATTGTTATTTTTGTTGAAATTGGGATGATTCTTCCAACCTTTGTTGTAATAATTGAAATATGGGTTATTTTGACTATTGTTAATCACATGGATAGTTTTAACAGTGTTAGTATCAACTAGTTGTTCATATAAGCTTTCCTGAATGACAGGAAGACCTTGATTTCGATTCATCCCGTAATGGTCTAATTTTCGTGCAATAGCTGCAATTTGAGACGTTGGGATTGTAAGTACATCATCTTCATGAATATTTGTTGGTTTCTTGAGGTTGACTCTCTTAGATTGCCATTCAAAGTTATTAATGGTCATTTCCTCAATGAGAGAATAAGCCTCTTCATAAGGTTTGGACATGAGAAACCCACCTGTAGCAGCATCAATAATCGCCCTTAAAGCTTCAACTAATCCTTTATAGAAGGTTTGTTTAACAAGCCAATCAGGTAATGTGTGATGTGGAAACTTCCTAAAAAGTTTCTTAAATCGTTCCCAAGCCTTGTAAATTGATTCATCGTCATATTGACTAAACGATGTGATATCATTCCACGACTTAGTTGTTTTGGATGGTAGAAAATATTTGGCAAGAAATTTATGAACTAAATCTCCCAATATTCTGATAGATCATAGTGCTAATGAATTGCCACATTTTGGTTTTATCCCTCAGTGAAAAGGGAAAAAGTCTAAGTCTAACAGCATCATTAGAGACACTATTATACATAAATGTGGCTCAGCGTTATAAGAAACTTGCTAAATGTAAGTTAGGTTCCTCATTTGGAGATCTTCCAAATTGATTATGTTGCGCCATCTGAATAATTGCAGGCTTAAATTCAAAAGTATTTACCTCTACAGCGGGATTTTGTATACTTAAGTGAATTTCATCCACTATATGTTTTGCATAATCCTTCAAAGTTCTATTAACATTACAATCAATATATGGATCTCCATGATTTTGATCCGCCATTTCTACAATGAGTTTTCTAAATCTTTTTTGTTTCTTAATCTTATTAACCGTTCTCTCTAGTTCTAAGTCGTATGGTTCAAGGTCTGTATCTCCTGAAAAACGCATTCAATACTAAAGATTTGACTAATATGATAGATTTATAACACTAAAAGTTTTTTTTGGGTACTAACTACTCTTTATAAACACTACAATTTCTAAATCCAAGTCTTACAGGTTCAACTAAAATTGTCCTAAAAATTCTTCTACAGTTCCGACTCTCCGGCAATGGCGCCAAAACTTGACCGCTTACTTTCTCTATGGTATACCTAGTGATTTAGGTTTTAAATATTATAATTTAAAAATATATTTTATAAATTATATAACTCAAGATTTATCACGATTAAACACTATTTAATAAGTATTAACGCAAGTGCACGTATCGTTAAAGTAATATAGGACTTTCTTTAGTCTCGACTATCGATCCTACAGGGAATCACAGAAGAAATCACTTTAGGTGAAGTTATAGCCAGCCATTATAAGTTCCTAGTTTGGAGTGCCGATAAAAGTTGTTTTTCCAACACTACTTCTAAGATGCAATTTTAATCTTATGTTAAAGCTTATTAAGAGAAATCAATAAGGTGAAATTCAAGATTGATAAAAAGTGCTTTTCTCTTATGAATAATTAATTAGGTTGTAGGTTTGAAATTTAAGAATGTAAATAAGTAGTGACAAAAGAAGCATATGTCTAGCTACCCTCTCCCAATTAATAGATACAATTAGTTCACTAATAAGGTATTTGCTTTTGGTAACAGTGCCAGTTGGAGCCACATATAGGCTCCCCATAACTGTATGCCCCATTTGTCACCCATAAAGCTCTAATTTGAACCTCCCAAAATACCTATCTCCCTAACTTCACACATTCATCTAACTACTACATTTCATAGTTAAATGGACAATATGAACATTCTCATGTTGATTCGCCACCGCTCTCACTCAAGTCAAGTGGGTCTCAACATGTTTTAACAAAACTTATGGTCGGTAAGATACGTAAATTAAGTTTATGAGAACATTCATCACATATAAAATTAAGATTTATTCTTAAACTTCAACACCCTACATTTACTACCAAATCATCACAAAAGAAAAACACAGGGTTTCTACTCACAATGCATAATAAATTCAATAGAAGACTTTATGAAACAAAGCAATTTAAACAAAATATGTGATTCAAAGGATCACAAGATAATCAAACAAACTCTACTTAGCAAAACAAGTTCACTAAATACGCGTTTACTGGACTACAATGCAATCAAAACATAAAATACTTAGCTTTAATCTCTTTTAAATCCTTCCACTGAAGTTCTCTACTACTCCTTGCAATTTTTGATACAATCCCTTACAAATGTTATCAAATTCCCTTACAAATCTCTATATATTAGTGGAATCCTACTCCTAATATGAATTTTCTGAAGTCTTTGGGGAGTTCCAGACCATGGAACTTTCTCCTCAAGTCCTCAAATGGCAAAAAGTTGCCCTTTCCATCGTCCCAAACCGCTAAATAACCCCCATAAAATTGCTCCAATTACTTCTGGCACCAGAAAGCGCACCTAGGTGCCGCCCTTTTTGTCTTCTGATCGAATTTTGGCACCTAGGTGCCAGGAAGTGGTGCCTAGGCGCCACATACTGCACTCAACATTGCTCTAATTGTGTTGTTTCGCTTTGATTTCACTCCAGTTCGCCCCAATTGCATTATCTTTTATACATGTACAAAAAACATAAAAATATATTTTTTTAAAGTGTAATTTCATTCATAAATAAATTAAGTATTCCTTCTATTTTTAAAAATAAAAACGAAAATATACTAATTACTCTATATAAATACTAAAATTTCTAAATCTAAGTCTTGCAGATTCAACTAAATTCTCCATAAAAAGTTCTCCTATCGTTGTGACTCCCGGCAACGACACTAAAAACTTGACCGCTTACTTTCTCTACGGTATACCTAGTGATTTAGGGTTTAAATATTATAATTTAAAAATATATTTTATAAATTNCCGCCCTTTCTGTCTTCTGATCAGATTCTGGCACCTAGGTCTAGGAAGTGGTGCCTAGGCGCCACATACTGCACTCAACATTGTTCTAATTGTGTTGTTTCGCTTTGATTTCACTCTAGTTCGCTCCAATTGCATTATCTTTTATACATGTACGAAAAACATAAAAATACATTTCTTTAAAGTGCAATTTCATTCATAAATAAATTAAGCATTCCTTCTATTTTTAAAAATAAAAATGAAAATATACTAATTACTCTATATAAACACTACAATTTCTAAATCTAAGTCTTACAGATTCAACTAAAATTCCCTACTATTGCGACTCTCCGGCAATGACGTTATAAACTTGACCACTTACTTTCTCTACGGTATACCTAGTGATTTAGGGTTTAAATATTATAATTTAAAAATATATTTTATAAATTTTATAACTTAAGATTTACTACGATTAAACACTATTCACTAGGTATTAACGCAAGTGCACATATCGTTCGAGTAATATAGGACTTTCTTTAGTCCCGAGTATCGATCCTACAGGGAATCACAAAAGAAATCACTTTAGGTGAAGTTTTAGTCTAATACTATAAGATCCTCGTTCGAAGTGTCGATAAAAGTTGTTTTCTTATCACTACTTCTAAGTTACAATTTTAATCCTATGTTAAAGCTTATCAAGAGCAATCAATAAGGTGAAATTCAAGATTGATAAAAAAACACTTCTCTTACGAATAATTAAGTAGGTTGTAGGTTTGAAGTTAAAGTAGTGACAAAAGAAGCATATGTCTATCTACCCTCAAGTTATAGATACAATTAGTTCACTAATAAGTTTTTTGCTTTTGGTAACAGTGTCAGTTGGTGCCACATATAGGCTCCCCATAACGTATGCCCCACCTGTCACCCAGAAAACTCTAATATGAACCTCCCAAAATACTTATCTCCCTAACTTTGCACATCCATCTAACTACTACGTTTCATAGTTAAATGGACAATGTGAACTTTGTCATGTTAATTCACCATCGCTCTCACTCAAGTCAAGTGGGTCACAACAAGTTTTAACAAATCTTATGGCCGGTAAGATATGCAAATTAAGTTTAGGAGAACATTCATCACATATAAAATTAAGATTTATTCTTAAACTTCAACACCCTACACTTACTATAAAATCATCACAAAAGATAAACACAGGGTTTCTACTCACAATGCATAATAGATTCAATAGAATACTTCATGAAATAAAGCAATCTAAATTAAATATGTGATTCAAAGGATCGCAAGACAATCAAACAAACTCTACTTAGCAAAACAAGTTCATTAAATACGTGTTTATTGGATTACAATGCAATTAAAACATACAATACTTAGCTTTAATCTCTTTGAAATCCTTCCACTGAAGTTTTCTACTACTCCTTGCAATTGTTGATACAATCCCTTACAATTGCTATCAAATTCCCTTAAAAATCTCTATAGATTAGTGGAATCCTACTCCTAATATGAATTTTATGAAGTCTTTGGGGAGTTCCAGACCGTGGAACTTTGTCCTCAAGTCCTCAAATGGCAAAAAATTGCCCTTTCCATCATCCCAAACCGCTAAATAATCCCCAGAAAACTACTCCAATTACTTTTGGCACCAAAAAGCGATGCCTAGGTGCCGCCCTTTCTGTCTTCTGGTCAGATTCTGGCACCTAGGTGCCAGGAAGTGGCACTTAGGCACCACATGCTGCAGTCAACATTGCTCGAATTGTGTTGTTTCGCTCTGATTTCACTTCAGTTCGCTCCAATTGCTTTATCTATTATACATGTACAAAAAAAAATAAAAATACATTCATTTAAAGTGCAATTTCATTCATAAACAAATTAAACACTCCTTCTATTTTTAAAAATAAAAACGACAATATACTAATTACTCTATATAAACACTATAATTTCTAAATCTAAGTCTTACAGATTCAACTAAAATTCTCCTGAAAAAGTTCTTCTGTCGTTGCGACTCCCCGGCAACGACGTAAAAAACTTGACTGCTTACTTTCTCTACTGTATACCTGGTGATTTAGAGTTTAAATATTATAATTTAAAAATATATTTATAAATTTTATAACTTAAGATATACCACAATTAAACACTATTCATTATGTGTTAACGCAAGTGCACGTATCGTTCAAGTAATATATGACTTTTTTTAGTCCCGAGTATCAATTCTACAGGGAATCACGAAAGAAATCTCTTTAGGTGAAGTTCTAGTATATTAATATAAGGTCCTAGTTTGGAGTGTCGATAAAAGTTGTTTTCTTATCACTACTTCTAAGTTATAATTTTAATCCTATGTTAAAGCTTATTAAGAGCAATCAATAAGGTGAAATTCAAGATTGATAAAAAGTACTTTTCTCTTATGAATAATTAAGTAGGTTGTAGGTTTAAAGTTTAAGAATGTAAAGAAAGTAGTGACAAAAGAAGCATATGTCTATCTACCCTCTCCCAAGTTATAGATACAGTTAGTTCACTAATAAGTTATTCTCTTTTGGTAACAGTGTCAGTTGGTGCTACAAATAGGCTCCCCATAACGTATGCCCCACTTGTTGCCCAGAAAGCTCTAATATGAACCTACAAAATACTTTTGTCCCTAACTTTGCACATCCATCTAAATACTACGTTTCATAGTTAAATGGACAATGTGAACATTGTCATGTTGATTCACCACCGCTCAATCAAGTCAAGTGGGTCACAACAAGTTTTAACAAATCTTATGGCCGGTAAGATATGTAAATTAAGTCTATGAGAACATTCATCACATATAAAATTAAGCTTTATTCTTAAACTTTGACACCCTACATTTATTATCAAATCATCACAAAAGAAAAACACAGGGTTTCTAATCATAATGCATAATAGATTCAATAGAATACTTCATGAAATAAAGCAATTTAGAATTTGTTTGGGGCAGCTGCAGCTTATTGAATAATCTGCTAATAAGTTGATTAAAAATAATCTGCTGATAAGCTAGGTGCGGTAACTATTACAAATTTTTATTTTTTGAAAAAACCTGACCGTTGCCTAAGAGCTGTTACCACACATAGATAGGTGGCATTTTCAAACCGCATGAGCTGTCAAAATGCAGTTTACCCAAACAAGCCAGATGCATTTTCAAAATGCCACCGCACCAAATAAATTGCCCCAAACGGACCCTTAAACTAAATATGTGATTGAAAGGATCACAAGACAATAAAAAAAAGCTCTACTTAACAAAACAAGTTCACTAAATATGCGTTTATTGGATTATAATGCTATCAAAACATACAATACTTAGCTTTAATCTCTTTGAAATCCTTCCACTGAAGTTCTCTACTACTCCTTGCAATGGTTGATACAATCCCTTACAAATGCTATCAAATTCCCTTAAAAACCTCTATATATTAGTGGATTCCTACTCTTAATATGAATTTTATGAAGTCTTTGGGGAGTTCCAGACAGTGGAACTTGGTCGTCAAGTCCTTAAATGGCAAAAAATCGCCCTTTCCATCATCCTAAACCACTCAATAACCCCGAGAAAATTGCTCCAATTACTTCTAGCACCAGAATGCGACGCCTAGGTGCCGCCCTTTCTGTCTTATGGTCAGATTTTGGCACCTAGATGTCAGGAAGTGACGCCTGGACGCCACATGCTGCACTCAACATTGCTCTAATTGTGTTGTTTCGCTCTGATTTCACTCCATTTTGCTCCAATTGCTTTTTATATTATACATGTACCACAAACATAAAAATACATTCCTTTAAAGTGCAATTTCATTCATAAATAAATATAAAAAGCAAAGAAAATTAAGCATGCAAAAAAGACATATCATTGGCACCCAGCTAAGCACCTTGCTCCAGGAGACTGAGCCCTGTCATGTTTCTTCTGGCAGCGATTTGTGTCGCTCTTGCTCCCTGGACTGTAACTTGGTCCACCACTATCACATCATCTTCAGGGCCCACGTCAGTATCTATTGATAAAGAATCAACAATCAAGGCCTCGTTCACCAAAAAGGAATAAACAAAAAGATTAATCAAACTACATACCAAGGATTCGTACCCACTCATACGTGGAATAACAAAATAGATCCTCATCTGTCCTCCACCTTCTGAGGAAAAGTCGCTCCTAGCATGGTGAAGCCACGTCTCAGCCTTAGCTACCGCCTGCTCAACACTTCTCTGGGGGCCACGACCCTCACAGCAGACTAGACAGGTAATCTCGCTCCCCAAGGTGAAACACTCATCCTATGTGAACGCCTTGCAAGAGGGTCATCCAAAGAGTCTCCCACTTGACCAACAACCCTCTTTTGAGGAGGAACTGTAAGGAAACCTGAAGAGATGAGCTTAGTCTCACATTCGCTAGCTTTATGCTTAGACACAACCCTTTTCTTACTCAGTCCTTCGGCAAACACCTCACCCACAAGCTTGTGCTTCACACCCAACTTGCAAGCTTGTGTCTGCATGTCACTCATTTCCTTAAGGAGCATGCTCTTGTCGGAAAACAGGTAAGGAGGAAGACACAAGACAGAATGATCAAAAGCTGCTGAAGCGGGGCAAACTTCCCTTGCCTTGCCCCAAAGTCTATTTATAATGGCCTAGGAACGGAAATCATGGAAGTCCATTATTGCACAATAATATCATTTATTTTATTTATTCATTTATGTATAAGTGATAAACAAATTTTCATGTCCTCATGTGCTAGACAACTTCTGAGGAGCAAGAGAATTGAGGAACTAAATATGTACACATGAAAATGTGTATGCACGAATATCAAAGTAGAGAGCGACCTAGGAAGGAAGCACAACCAATTAGATGTAGCAATAGACGATTGTTTCAGATGATTAGAGGCATAGAAAACACCTTAGCTGAACTATCACAGAAGATGATGAAAGGAAGTCCCTCAAGATGATCATCAGCCTTCAGAAGAATCGATGGGAGGGACTCTTTCGGACAATGAATCGATCGAACCAAGACCTGCCAACGATCGGAGACCCTTATCGATCAAATAGCTTTCAGGCCTTATTATATATAAATAACCTTGTAAATTACTAAAAACCCCTCCAAAAAGGTTACGTATTAGGGGGCTATTATATACTTCTGTAATAATGAGACATATACCTATAAATAGATATACATATTATGAATAAAGAATACTCTTTTGTTCGTCTACTATCGCTTCTTCACTCTCACTCACTCTCTCTTAATTGTCTTTTAATAGAAAGTTTCATTTATTGAGTGTGTTTCCCAGACAATCTCAAATTCAACAATATACATAACTTCAACTGATGTATCAGATGTTGAAAGGACCGACCAAATTATAAATTCACATATATCTATAAAAATTATGAATTCTATATAATATCAGAATAGATGTATTTTACACATTTATCCAGTGATAACAGTTTCAAAACTGAAATTTTCAAACAAAACAATTGCTTATGGAACACTAGTTTTTAAACAACAGATTTGATAAAGCCACTGCGTCTCAAATGCACTCTAAAACATCACAAGATGGCAAGAGATCAGTTTGGGTGGCCCTGTTCGCATCTGGCTTAATAAGGTTTATTATATCAACTACGCAAGAGACTCTACCTCTAATTTTGAGCAGATTTAAATTCAGATTAGGGTTAATGAGCCCATGAAGCTAGCCCTAGTAAATATTATAGTCTGGAATCGAGTGCAACCCATGGCGAGGAGCGTTTTTTCTGTCCGGACTCCTGACGTAGTTCTACGTGCGGCGTAGGTTATTCTTAAGGTATTTTCAGGTTATTTCTGGGTTATTTTCAATAATATCGAAATAACCCAGAAATAACCAACGATTTTTATTTTTAGAATATTTCTGAATTATTTCAGTATTATTGAAAATAATTTAAAAATAATTTAAAAATAAGTTAGAAATAACTTGCTTATGTGCATTACGAGTAGTCCGCACAACAAAATTTTTTCATGGGGAGGCGCTCCAAATATTCCTTCGACGTTAGAAAGCTCTGTTGCCGATTCCCCTCCGAACCATGGCACGTCTAATCACCCCGGCTTCATTACTTGACGGCTTCAGCTTGCGGCGAGGTCTCCCGTGTTAAATTCCCTCCGCGGCATCTCGAATCTACGAGCAGATCCACATGAGTAGGACATTGACTCTGGACTTAAGGTTCCAAAAGAAATCTATAAATTGGAGTCAGCCACCCCTGTCCCTCATGTGAAATCACTAGAAAAAGGTATCCTTTTTATTTAATTGCGATCTTATCGCTATCTCCTTTTCTGTCTACCTCTTTCTTATCTTCTTTTAATCCGATTGTTTTGGAGTTTGTTTTCTGCTTATTTATCCGGTGTTGACCCGTGATTTACGCTTTTGATTTGGTTATCTTGATCTTCTCAATCGCTTAATTAGGAATGGATGAGGTATGAGGATTTCTGGAGTCGTTTCTTGTCGTTGTTCTGTGAGTGAATTGATACAATTGGAAGAAAGGAGAGAACGGCCGCATCGGTAGAAGAGATGGGTTACTTGAATTCTGTGCTTTTGGCAAGCGGAGTTCAGGGCGATGGTTCTCCCGTCAGCGGTGGAGGACTCAGGTATCTCAGTTACTGTATGCTTTTTCTGTTTGCTTACTGAGATAGGTTTATTATTATGGTCGGCAGCCTTGGTTCATTTGGACACCTTTTCCCTTTTGACATTCGGTGTAAAGATCATGAAACTGGTTTTCGGTTTTATTGACTTATTTGGTTTTTTCTGTAAACGATTTTGATATCCATTCTGTATGAGAACGTGCTGGAGTNATATTATTTTTTAAATATTTTTAATATTTTAAAGATAAATTCTTTAGATTTAATAAAGTTTGAGTATATTTTATATTACTGTTTTTTTTTAAATGAGCAGGCTCACGAGCTAATAGGTCGAGTTGGGCTAGCTTGAGCTTAGCTTGTTAGCTCATCGAGCTCAATTCAGGAGCCACTTATCGAGCCTAGTTCAAGCTGGCTGACGAGTTAGTTTGACTCACTTAAATTCCTAGACTTCACAAAAGAATTAATTTTCACTTCTGTATAATCTTTCCCTTTTCCGTGATTGATATTTCAGTGACGTGTTTCAATACCTTCGATCTTTATCCTTTTCCTTTCTTATCCTTTTCATATGAGTCTATCTCCTTTTGCTTCAAAATAAAAGAAGAGGTCATTCTTCATATTAAACTTATCTCTCTTCCCCTTATTTGTTTAAATACTATACAGAAGCTTGAGCAAATCCAGTAACCACAACCATCAATCCAAGACAACCCTAAAGAGCATCCAACAATCCTTCAATCAAACCTAAAGAGGAAAGTTAATAAAAACATCCATGAGAGACGACAACCCTAAATAAAATAGAACTCAGGTTGAAAACACAACCATGAGTTCATGACAGCCCTAAAGAACATCCATCAACCACAAAAAATCAGAAAAACTCAAGTTGCCATTAACCACAACAAAATTACCATTGCAATAGTAACCAACATAACATTTTTATCAACTTAGAGGAACACCGAACACCCTCTAGATAACAACTGTCAACCACAAAAAAATCAGAATATTATTATCTAAATATATAAATAAAAGCAAACTTAAAGCAATCGTTTAATGGCGGATTTCACATGAGAGAGAAAACAAAAGGTAAATCGAGAGAAGGTGGGGCTAGAGAAAACATATAAACTTTCTTTTCATTTTCTAACGACACCGAACATGAAACGCCCTCTATCAGGAATTTCTCTTATCAACATTCGCCAATGCCAAACCACGATAACATATAAACATTTACCATAACAAAATATAGAACTAGGATTGCAACAGACGATAACTATCTTAGATGATAAAAGCAAGATTAAGAGAAAGAAGTTACTGAATGGACAAAAAAAAAGAGAATGTGAGGACCGATAGATAGAGATCAGACAATGAGCAAACGACACCATTGAATGCTTGTAGCCCGTTGGAACGCCAGAGTTGTGATTCGTTTCCTCACCTAGGGTTTGATACTTTGACAAGGGAAGATAGGAGACTATAGAGGACTAGCCTAGGCGGTAGGGCAAACGAAAAAAATTGGGGAGGGGCTGTGGGAATGAAAATAATTTATGGTTTAGTGACTTAACTCTTAAGCCTTATTCTCGTAAATCATCATCACGTATCCGCGGACCCCAGGTGTTGATCTCCACCATCCATTTTTAATTTCGATGCAATCGAAATGCCTATAGAGTCAATCCAATATTGACTCAAAATTTAATAAAAAAAAGTTTGATCCAAATGTTTGACTCACAAATCCACTTGTTTTGTTTGATCTGGTCTCGGTTCAAGCTCAAATTCGAATTGGTTTTCGAGCGATTAACCTTCTTCGAGCAAATTTCTCAGCCCTAAAGTTGGGTGACACTCCCCCATAAGAAAGAAGACCGATCAGCTCTCAATCTATCAGGATTGAACGACATGGGATCACACTTGGCTCAATTTCACACCGAATGTGAGTCCGCCTCACATGCGGGACACCCTGTGTCATTATCCTAGCCATTTTCTATAGATTGGGAGGTTGAGGAGGCAGTGCAAGTCAGCTTATCCCTGAAAGAGCAATATACATTTAGTAGAATTTAAAAAAAATTATTGAAGTGCAAGAAATAAGTTGTTGAGATTTCACATATTTGTCTTCAAAAAAATATAAGCCTCGGATCCACACATCACCTCAACCCATTGAAAAGGAGCAGTTATCCTCCTTTATAAGTCAAGGATGTTAAAATAGGTTGATAACTTAAGGAGAGGGACTTGGAAATGGGCAGTGGAAGCGCAACGTGGTTCTAGCAATTGTTACTCCTGCAATTTGGTTAAATAGGTAAAATAAAAAAGTATTGTTTCGTTGAAAATATGAGAAATTGCATCTTTTTTATAGCAACTCCAATATCTACTCTTTGTTGCATATTAATTTTGTATGTTTCCTAATAGAAGAGCTAATAGGATGCTACCCAAAATCTTATAAATCAAGTATTATTATTTTGGATGAAGTTTTTAATTAAAAATGTTGATGAATGATTTTTATGTACAATAACTCAACGAGAAAGGACGGCTTCAAGTGCCTTGAAGCAACTCTACATGACGTGATGTATGTCATTAGAGGAGAAATTTCTGAAGTCACGGGCTTATACAAAACTCATATATTATCCCATAAACTAAAATTTAGTTCATTGAATAATATGTGAAAACTCATTGCCAGCAAAAGCCATGAAGCGACATGACTATGAAACTACTTACAACTAGGCAAATCTTACAGGCAGTTATGACTCCATTTTATAACTGGTAAAAATAAAAAAACCTTTAAATTTTCTTCCAAGTTGAAGTGTACCACCATAGATAAGGTTCTCAAGGCTGTCATAAGGTAAACCATTTTAAAATTGGACAAAGTTATATAATTTAAGTAATTCTTACATATCTAATCTATTAAGTTCTTTATATTAATTGCACCAGTGACTGGAGAGTTGATGCAATATAACATATTAGACAAGATTTGTATGAAAAGCAAATGTGTATTGTTTTCCTAGTATTATAACTTTTTAATGTATATGTATTTTTAATCACTTAGATTGCTTTTGCACTTACATTTGTGTTATAAATGTTGTATTATAATTCTTCACTTGCACTTTGTGTTATGCTTTCCGGTAGATCTCTTCAAATGATATAGTTCTTATTATTGTGATGTGCTACTATCATATATATATATATATATANTAAATGTATTTGACAAAGCCGCGGAGTTGCTACAAATATTATTTAAAAATCTAAACGATTCCTTGTTCTCTTCAAACTAGATACATGAAAGAAATCGAAGTCATTAAAACAATCTAGAAGTTTGAAGTCACGCAGCAATGCTGATTTCTCTTTATTTAGTTTTACAAGTGCTGGTTTAAGAAATGGCTGAAGGATATATTCGACTGGCCCCTCCAATGGCAACAATTTATAAATTAAGTCTTGATCAAGATATAACCTTTTAACTATAGTTGTCAACTAATTGTAAATTGTCTCAGCTGTCTTTTCTGTAGAAAAGGAACTTCCGTTATGTTTGGTTAGATATCTAATTATTTCCATGTTAGCACTCAATTTTCTTTCATGTCAGTTGTTTAGTTTTTTGGAAGCCCTTTGGCAGTTGAACAGATTGTTACTATGTCAAACTTGTTTGAAGAAAGTTTCTATGATAAATAGGATACCTAAAGCATGCGGCTTCCATCATTGCATGATATGAGCAGCCAATGATGCACAACCCTTATGTTTAGAATGCTTGTACGACAAAGTAAAGAGTTTGTGTGTGTGTGAGTGTGTGTGTGTGGTTTAAGCTCATGACTTTCACTTCAAGTCGCAATGCGGATGGCTAAGATTTGCTCCAACTTTTTTTTCAGAATGACGAAAGATCCTGTATGTCTCTTAAGCAAATAACACTTCCTTACTCTGGATTGCTTACAGTCTTGACTAGTTTATTGCGGTTTTAATTTNTACAGCTGACGAAGCAGATGCCTACCAACTGATCTGGGAACATGCCAGCAAAGTCTTAGATTGCATCGCATTAAATTTTTTCAGCATCTCCTCCTAGATCTCGAATCGGCTCGCAACTCAGTTTTCTATGGAGGAAAACTTTTATTCTATGGTAGAAAACTTTTCATCCGTCCTAGATCTGATTCGACTTATCTCTTTCTCTAACTTCTTCTCCAAATTCTAAACTTTCTTGGTCGTCATTACTCCTAAGAAGATTTTCAATCCCCAAGACAATTTTTATACCCTGAAATCTCATTGTTTGCTTCAAGATAAATCAAATCGAGCAATTGTTCTGTAAGGCAGTGATCCCGTATCACTTCAATCCTATCGTCGCTTCCAAGGAAGCTCCAATCGCTACTGTCTAGCGAGATTCGATCACAGGATAACTAATCATGTAGCTGCAGTTCCATTTTCCCACTAGCTCTAATCGTGGGTGATCTTCGGAATCAAGGGCTTAGCGTATATGTACGACAACCTTTCTAGCTTTAGTCGTTCCTTGAGGCACGCCGCAATCCCTTTGTCAATTCGCAACGAGCTCTATCACACATTTTGGCCCTATGGCATGCCTAAGCTCGGCGTCAACTTCCCTGTTGACTGGAATCGCAGCTACTTCACGCGATCGGTTGTCGAACTCCATAGCAATCAACTTCCCGAGTGCTCAATGGTCCCGTCATTCCGCTAAAATCCAATGCTGTAATATCTCTTTGATACGATTTGACGTAGAAATTAACATGGTTTTTCACTGAAATTAGGGCAAAGTAATATTTTTTTAATGATCCAAAACAACACAAATACAAGGATAATAACCTACAATTTGAAAGGTAGGTGATTTCTCACAATTCCTACAATTTGAGAGGTAGGAAGTCTCTCTCAATCTCTTAACCTAAGACTCACAACAAACAATCTTATGCATAAACTAATCCAAAGCATAATAAGCTTATTTATACCCAACAATAATAATAATAATAAAATATTAAATTACCCTTAGAGATACAAAAAAACAAATTACCCTTAGGCTAGGCACCGGTGCAACAATAGTCCCCCC
>JXCR01138139.1:27785-40663 GCA_002079205.1 Phalaenopsis hybrid cultivar
TATATATATATATATATATATATATATATATATATATATATATATGTTAAAAATTTGATGCATGTCATAGCTGCCATGATAGTTCTTTGCTATGTTTAGTGTCCTATATAGTCATGGTTGTTACTGCACGCGCTTTGTATATGCGTAATCTAACCCCTTAAAGAATCTTATTTGAATACTGTTCAAACCCTATTCAAATCATGTTCAAATATAATTCAAACATCGTTGAAACCTTTGTTGAATCATGTTCAAATCATGTTTGGACCATGTTCGAAACTTCATCAAATATTGTTTAATTTATCTTTAAACCTTGTTTAATCTATGTTTGAACCATATCTTAAAATCATGCTTGAATTTATGCCGGTTCGTGTTTCGATCATATCAAAATTCAATTTATTCCAATTGCTAGGTCCAATTCTCATTTGTGCAAATAATTTGCCAAAAAGAAGACTTAAGATGAGAATATTACTAACATTTTACCTTCTTATACCCACCATTGTAATTGCCAAAGCAGCTGTCTCTAAGAAGTGGTGGATAGCTACAAGTGGAATTAAAAAAGAGGTGGTGCGAGTGAGAAAGTTGTTTATTTATTTGTTTATCTTTACTTATGGTGTTTAGCCAGATTTCTTAGGACGAGTAATTTTGAGAGGAGATTTAAATTTCACTCCCTTTTTTTTTTCATGTCAAAAATATCTATTTCCTCTCATTCGGAAATACCATCATTCATATATATATATATATATATATATATATNCTCTTTGTATATACGTAAGAATCTTATTTGAATACTGTTCGAACCCTATTCAAATCATGTTCAAATATAATTTAAACATTGTTGTAACCTTTGTTGAATCATGTTCAAATCATGTTTGGACCATGTTCGAAACTTCATCAAATCTTGTTTAATTTATGTTCAAACCTTGTTTAGTCTTTGTTTGAACCATATCTTCAAATCAGAGGGGACTTACAACTGACGAAGCAGATGCCTACTAATTGATCTGGGAATGTGGCACATATATATATGTGTGTGTGTGTGTGTATGTATGTATGTATATGTATATATATATATATATATATATATATATANCTTGTTGGTAATCGTCTGCTGGTTGCTAATGTTGGGGATTCTAGGGGTGTTATCTGTCGAGCTGGAAATGGTAAATTTTCATATTTCATTACTTTTGAACAATTTTTATCGATTGTGAAACATTTAAACAAATTTTCCGATAAGAAATGTTGTACTAAAGTTTGATTAGGAGATTGATCTTTCAGTTTATTTTTTGCATATTTTCCTGATATTTTTTAGTGGGGCTAACTTGGACTAGAATTACATGAGTTTCTCCATCCAACATCTGTGAAAACAATCCACTAATAATAATAGGAAAATTACATGCAAACCACACAAATTCTTATGTATTCACATATGTAACACCTAAGATGTGATATTTGCACTTGTAACATCTTGATGTCATAAACCTATGCATGAAAAGTTATATTTCACTTTTAAACAATAGTTATGGTGGTGTTTTTTGTGTTGTTAAAGATTTCAGTGGCATGCTTGTAAATATGAATTTTTAGGTGTTAGATATTTAAATATATAGAATTTTATGTTATGCATGTAAATACCACTTGAAGAACTAATGCTTTACTTACATCTATAATTATTATGTTATCAGCACTAGCATGAGAACTTTACGGTTTAACCGTCTCCATATTGTCCACTTCCATTCTTTTTCTATCAAGAATGATATCTGGTTTAAATTTGTCGATAAAATTTGTACGCATCATTGTTGCTCGCATTGAATAGAAGTTGAGGTATATTATTATGTGACGTATATTTTTAAAATAATGGTGGCAGTTAATATAATATTAACTTCTATTTCTCAGATACCTATATCTTTATATTTATTTATATCTATTTCTCTGCTGTGGTTTTAAGAACTGGTGATGATCGCTTGGTTTATTTGTCTCTGAATTAATTAGGGGAAAAATGTAAATGTCACTTAAGCAAACGGTATAATTAGCAACTCTCTTCGAGTTATTGATTGTTCATTCGTGTTTAGTTGATAAATAAGCTTCAATGTAAGGCCTTAATTTAAGGCTGATTCAACGTGTGTAGCTATAGCGGTTTCTCGTGATCATAAACCCGACCAAACAGATGAAAGGCAACGCATCGAGGATGCCGGAGGCTTTGTAATGTGGGCAGGTAAGAAGAGCAAGTAATCATCAGAACTGGAATTTTTAAAAGAAATTTAAATACCTACCACACAATTCTTACGGATTTACATATCTAGCACCTAAAGTTTGTTTACATTTATACCACTTCGTTGGCATAAGTGCATTTGACTTTTATATTATTAGTAAAAGTAATATTTTTGATGTGATGTTAAAGGTTTGAGTGTTATGAATGTAAATATTAAAGTTTAGATGTTTGATATGTAATTACGTAAAAGTTGTGTGTGTATGTAATTGCTCTATCTGATTGTATTCCTTTTACCTCTCATATCTAACAAGTGCCCAACTATAGGAACATGGAGAGTTGGTGGTGTTCTTGCTGTATCCCGTGCATTTGGTGATAAGCTTCTGAAGCAGTATGTTGTGGCAGATCCAGAAATTCAGGTCCAAGAATAACATTTTCATCTGGAATGCATTACTTTCATTTGCTATTCTCTTTTCTGGATCTAGAAATATAAGTTTATCAATAATGTTAATCCTCCATAGTTTTTTTCATATATTTATGGGGAATTTTCATGCATACCTATGAAAAATATATATTCATATATCTAACACTGGAATATATATTATGACTGATTTATATAAACTCTATTCTATAAATGGCATAAAAAAATAATGATAACGGAATTCATTATAGAACTAAGGGGAAACAGATATTCTTGCGGAATTCAAATAGAAAATTACAACAAGCCAATGTATAAATCTGAAATTGTAACAAACAACAACACAATACTAGCCCTAAGGTTGAATCGAGGGTGTAAGTGGTGCCGATTAGAGGCTGGGCCTCCAGAAAAATAGCAAAGAGGAGGTCAGTGGGCTGGAATGTGGGGCGGCAATAAAAGGGAAGATGGCAGCAGCCCGAGGAGGTGAGGAACTGCCAGAGCAACGAATGGACTTGCTGTCCTTGGCAGCAGCAGCATGGAACGGGAGGCTGAACAACAAAAACAACGAAGGGTTGTTATCCTGGATGGCAACAACAAGGAAAGGGAGTTCGTGAGTAATCGAAGCGAAGATGCAAACGGTTTGGGGTGGCAGCATCACAGGTGGAGCTGTGAGGGGAAGGAAGCTGATGCAGGAAAGGGACAGGGAAGGATATCAGATGGATAAATACTACCTCGAGAATGAGATATAGTCGGAGCACCATTTAGAATCCTTGGATACAGCCCTTGAAGGGAGATGGGGGACTCCAACAGCTATCCCGACACAAACACAACAAAAAAACTAACCCTAGACATCAATGAAAATGAATAAATAGACCTATGATAACTAGGAGTAGACTTCTCTCAAAAGGAGAGGCGCTACTCCCTGGCTTAGGGCTGACCGATCCTCACAGAACTTGGACCAAACTGGTCCAAGCATGCAACTGGGCATTAGACACCCACATTAGTCTACTGGGGTTGAGGGGGGCTTCGATCTCATCTGTCAAAGTTTTTTATCTTTTCATAGTATGAAGTCAGATTGGCCATGTTGAATTTAGCAAAAGTATTGTAATCTCTTGGGGCTGGAGGATTTTTGGCTACGCCCCTCGAACCACCTTGATCCCCACGTTCGGATGTATTCTCCCATAAGATGCTTGAGAAAATTTCCTAAATTTGCGTGTAACCATCTCTATATGTTCAACCATTTGTGGGTACCTTGTTGAACTGAAATGGAACTTGGTGCTAATTACACTCTGCAGAGTCCCAAAAAAGTAGCCCAAGGTTGGCTCATCCCTCTGTGAAGTGAAGGCAGACTGAACCTCCCCTCATGGTGATAGTTCTGGCAGTAAGCTGTCAATTAGGATATCCTGAAACTCTGCCTGTAGTAGCTGTTCTATATCTGATACCAAAACTGATCCCAATGACACCTGTCTGCTTGAAAGAGCACCTAGAACTTCAAACTTCATAGAATGCAAGAGAACTATGTGCTTTCTTTCCTTTTTCAATTAGTAGGTGTTTTTGAACCCATCATACTGAGTCTTGTGCTCAAAGTACCTCAGACTCCCCAACAACAAACATCACACCACATGATTATGTTGTTGGTCCCTAATAGAAAACTCTATAAGATATCTCTTGTCAATGCTAATCATGTTCTTCTTCAACCACGTTAGGGAATATGGTTGGGAATGTCTGTGACTAGTGAGACTCAACTTATTCACCATATGTATAGATGTCACGTTCTTACTATTGTTTCCATCGATGATAATGCCACACACATTTTACTTTACAGTGTAATAGATGAAATATGTGGCGAAGCCACTGCTGCTCTCTTGCTGTTATTATGGAAGCTGGTACTCCTACACAGCCTCACTATGTTTTATGTCTCCAATACCACTCTCCACCTTTTTTGCTGCTCTCTGCTCAGTAAAAGAAACAACTCTGGTAGTAGGAAACTAGAAGCAATGTATTCTAACCCATGACATCTAAAACACTTTCTTGCTCGCAATGTGTTCGGTGCACTGTTCCTCTTAGGATTCTTCCCACTCTGATCAGCTCCGTCATCTTTTTTGGACAATTTTCACATCTTCCTCAGGTGTGTCTCCTACTATTGATGACTGTATGAATATTGCCAAGGTCATAACATCACTCAACGACAAATACAACTGTAGTCGGACAACATTGTTGAACGTTGGCTTCAAACCTTCTAAATTTTTGGTAATATTGTGCTCTTGTAGCTCTATCAACTCACATTTCAGCATGAGCTGCTCAAACTGTGTCGTGAATTCTTCCACTAACAACTCTCTCTGTTGTAGGTGATGGAGCTTCAAGAATGTCCTAGCGGTAGTGTGGGGATAGGTGCTTATCTACATCTCCTTCATCATATTCATCGTAGTGATCTTGTTCCAACCTTAACTCTATCTCATTCTCTTCAGATTCTCTCATCACAAAGGGGAACTCATAATCAGCTTTATGACATCATTCTTTACTCTTCCATAAGCTGACACTTATACTCAAAAATCCTCTCAACAGTCTGCAGTCACTCAATGAAGTCATCCAGATTCATTTGCCTCTCAAAATCTGGTAAGTCTACCTTCACTTCCATGTCTCCATGTCCTCCAAAACTCATTCCATCTTTCGGCCTCATCTTATACTAAATTCCAAAGCACCGTGGTCTATCCTCCTCTTCACTGGAATTATCCTTACCGAAGGGATTCAAATTATCTTCCTCTCATCTTCGAACATCACTGTCACGATCGACGGTGATGTCTTCATGGGTTTCTTTTGTCAATTTCAACAAGTCTTTGTTGAAGTTGGTTTTTTTCCGCTGCAACTTTTACAAGGTAATTTTCTGAATGGCTTCTGACATTTGTCTCCTCAGTGGTATGGCTAGGGTTTAGATTTTGGAGGTGTATGGGGCTGATTTAGGTTGGTAGAAAAATATTTTAGTGTGGCAGATTTGAAAAATTAGCAAGGAGGAATGGTTTTAGGTGGAGTTTGGGTTAGGTATCGGTGGATTTTGATAATCCTAGGATGGAACTAGGGTTAGAGTATGTCTGATACAAATGATATCGGAATTCATCACACAACCAAGGAGAAACAAATATTATTGCTANGATTTTGATAATCCTAGGAATGAACTAGGGTTAAAGTATGTCTGATACAAATGATATCGGAATTCATCACACAACCAAGGAGAAACAAATATTATTGCTGAATTCAAATAGGAAATTACAACATGCCAATGTGGAAATTTGAAACTGCAGCAAAATGTTGGGTAAAAGTGGTGGCGGTTAAAATTTTGGCGTCTAGAGAGGTAGCAAACGGGAGGTTAGTAGGATGGAATGTTGGGCGACAACAAGGGGCAAGCTGGCAACAGCAAGGGGAGTTGAGGAATGGCGGGAACAACAAATGGACTTGCTGTCCTGGCAAGCGGCAATAGGGAAATGAAGGCGGAAACAACAGGAACAATAAAGGGTTGCTATCTTGGGCGGTGGCAGCAAGGAAAAGGAGGCCATGAGAGATGGCAGCGAAGATACAGATAGTTTGGGGTGGCTGCAACACAAATGGAGCGGCAAGGGGAAGGAAGCTGTAGTGTGAAAGAGATGGGGAATGTTATTGAAATGATAAACACCACCTCGGGAATGAGATACGGCCAGAGCACTACTCGGAACTCTGGGATACAACTCTATGAGGGAAAAGCAGATGTCGCGGCTATCCCGAAACAAACACAACAAAAAAAACTAGCCCCAGACACCAATAAAAACGAATAAAATAGACCTAGGATAACTAGGAGTGGCCCCCTCTCAAAAGGAGAGGCTTTGCTCTCTAGCTTAAGGCCTGCCGACTATCGTAGGATCTAGACCGAACTTGTTCAGGCATGCAGACAGGCATCAGATGCCAGCGTTAATGTCATTAACATGAACTTATCTAAAGTAAACTGCATTTTTCCATATATGTTTTGATATTATTTCAACATTAAGATCTTCTATGAATAAATATAAACATTTAATTATTCGATGACATATACATAAATTTCTCTATTTTTTCCTCGAGCTTTATTTGTCAGAGCATTTAAATGTATAATGATCATATAACATTGCAGGAAGAAGTGGTTGATGGCTCTCTTGAATTTCTCATCCTTGCAAGTGATGGGCTGTGGGATGTTGTTACAAATGAAGTTAGTCAAAATACTTCAATTTTCAATTACTATTTATTTTTTGGAAGCTTTAATTGCATACCACTCAATTCTTAATGTATTTATTTATCTAACACCATACATGCCACCTTATCTATGCATGAAAATGTATATTTCACTTTCTAAAATTTAAGATGGTAATATTTTTTATGTGATATGGAAGATCTAGGCGGTATAAATATAAAAAGTAAAGTTTAAGTGTCAGATATTTAATCATATAGCAATTGGGTGGTATGCGTATAATTTATAACATTTTTCTTGAAATTGGAATCATCTTTCTTACTGTAATTATGCCCTTTTGTTTAGGAGGCAGTCTCAATGGTCCAGCCAATTGATGATCCAGAAGAGGCAGCCAAGAGATTGATGCAAGAAGCTTACCAGCGAGGGAGTGCAGATAACATTACTTGTGTCGTCGTCCGTTTCCTAACTAGCCAGAATAATAGCATCTCTGAGCAGAAATGACACCCTGGACCTTCCAATTTCTAATCTGGGCTTGTGCAGTAAAATCTTCTTTCGATAACTGATTTCTTATAAATGTTCTTCCTCCATAAAGTTCTAATATTTATCACCGAATTCTTCTTGTTAACATTTACATCAATTATTACCTTATAGCCTATTTCCTGCTTGAAGTGGTTGCTGACCAAACTTATCTATTTAATGCTCTTTTTTAATTAATTTATTGTGAAATTCATCTACATCCCACAAAATTCCTATGTATTTACACACTTAATACCCAAAATTTGATATTTACATTTATAACACCTTGGTGTTATAAATCTATGCATTAAAAGGTGCATTTCACTTTTAAAAAGTTAGTGATTGTGGTATATTTGATGTCATGATAAAGATTTGAGTGGTATGCAATTAGATATGAATATTTAGATATTAGATTTGTAAATACGTTAGAATTGTGTGGATGTATGTAAATGGCCATACTTTTTTTAAAAATAGGACATTTTTAGAAGGGAATACAGATGCATCATGCAAGCGGCTTGTTCTCTTACAGCAAATTTCATTCCAACGAGTTTCATTAAATAAGTAAATAAATAGAGCATTAATATTTACTTGAAAATATTCTTCACTGGGGTCAATCAAGTTTAATGTGTAATGCCTCAATGCCACTGATTAAGAAAAATAACTCTTTATTAGGTTTCCACAGGCAATAACTTTGTTGAGATCAGATTGTTTTTGGTCCATAAATTGGAAGATATGGTAATATGAAAGTGGAAAATCTAGTCATTGAGAACAAGATTGTTGCTTGGAAAACTCTACTAGAAAAATAAATGAAGAACCTGTGTCCCATGGTGAGAATTTGTTGTTTGAATGTTGTACAAGAGAATATCAATTTCAAAGCAATTGGATAACTTTATTACAGGGTTCTGGTCAGGCAGTTGGAATGAGAAGAGGTGGCATTGAGGGAATCAAGATTAGTCACTATTTTGTTGATTTTCAATGTTGACTTCCTATCTTGAATAGTTAAAGCTTGGTTTGATCCTCTAAAGCAACCAGAGCTATTGGTTCAACATGAGACTACTTTCGCAGCCTAATTTAACTTTTTGCTGATGACTTTAATTAGTCTAGTTTAGCAATTTTTTCCGAAGACTTATGACGTTGAAACTCACATGGATTTAATCTTATATTTGGATATGTCAGCCTTTTACTCAATAACTTAAGAGGAAACATTTCTTCTACAATTGCTCATCAATATTCCCCTAGAATCCTAACTTATGATTGCCACATTAGAATTATGGTTTATTGGTTTCGATGCTCATGACTTTCATCCTAGCATGCCTCTAGTAGCCACCAACCATCTTCCCTAGAATTCCAACAAGAACTGCATCTCTTATACGACGTTGTTTGACAACATCTGTCAACTTTCATGCTAAAAATCTCTCAGAGTCCCTACTAATAGTATCTTTTTAGTCGCCTGACTACATTGTGGATGGTCCAGAAGTGAAGATCTCATCTTTTGACAACCACCTCCAGTAGTCTATCGACTCTCGAATTCGAAGTTCTCTCCAGCACGCAATGCACATTTAATAGTTTTATCATATATTAATGTTCTGACCGATAAATCTTATCGTTGGTTTTGACTTTTCTACAAGCAGTCAATTCATTAATAAATTGGGACATTGTCATGTAAGCATTTATCAGTTCTTTGGCTAAAAGGCCTAGACATTAATTTCTAACAAAATTATAAGCACATTTGACACATAATTGCCAAAATATTATGCTTGTTAAAAAAAATTGTTCTATTGCTTGCATAATTGCTTGTTGGTAAAAATGAGAATAACATTGGTACACTAAAGTGGTTATAATGACTTTTCAAAGTAACCAATGAGAAGCCTATTTTCTCCCTACAAAATCTCATCAATAACAGTTCACAATGATTAAGTCAAAGATCATATAAATGATGTTGCTTTTTCCTCTATATTGGTTAGCTTATACTAGTTGGTTTTAACACAATAGGTTAAGGTGAAAAATTTAACTCGAGTAAGTCATGGACGTCTTTACTCATCACTATGTTAATAATTGGCTATCTCTGGAGTTGTTGTTATCATCATTTTGACCTCTTCTTTGGCACAATGATTTTTCTTGAATTGGATTTCAATATTTAGCTCTCCATATGAGGTTCAACTTATATATTTGGTGGTAATCTTTTAATGTCTGTTTCAGGACTTTTTCTTTAACAACTCAACCCTTAGGACAGTGCAAAAATCACACCATGACCTAGTCATCTTTTATTATGACTTAGAGATGAACCAAATTTTAGTATTCTAATCCTATTCTTTAAATTTAGGCCTGGAGTCTGGCCTTATATCTTGCTTAAGTACACTTTTTCCTTAATAAGACCATCAGAAGCATCTTGGACTTTTCCTTACCCTTGATTAGCTCTTTTTGGTAGATTTTTTAATAGCCAAGTGCTTATAGATTTTTTCAACAAACTCGAAACAAACATTTCTACTCAGCTTTGACCGATATAATTTGGTCGACTATGGATAGCTCTTTTCTCTTAAAAAGCTACCATGCTAGCAATTTACTTCGAGAACTCACCCCTTCTCATTGACTTCTCTCTAGAGCTTGGCTCTAAACAACCTCATTAGAGCAAGCGACCCCTTGCTATTTCAATCATTTTTGGTTAACTCTCTCTTGAGAACTCAATGTGTTGGGCACATACCTAAAGAATCACCTTTTTTCTTAGTGAGGTCCCTTATTATCTTATCTTCCAACAATCTCTATATGGTGGTTGAGCCATTCTATTCATATTGGTCATGATTGACTTCCACCTTGCTCCAAGAACTGTTCTCAACGATTTCGCCTGAGAGCTTGACTTAAATTGACCTTTTTAAGGAGTTCAATTTTTATTGTTTATGGTTAGCGTTGGCCAACACCATCTCTTGGAAGCCATCAAATTGGTAACTTGCTTTAAGAACTTGTCCATTCCTTATGAGTTCTCCCTAGAGAATAGTTCTACTGAACCCTTAGGTAGTTTGACCATTCTTGTTATAGATAAACTTTGTCAAATTTTAATGCTACTGACTTACCACGAGTACTTAATCATCTTGGTGAGTTTTCTTGGGAGCTTGACTTTTAGCGACCTCCTTAGAGAGGTTAGATTTTATTATTTTAAGTCTGCTTTGATCAACTCTGTCTCTTGGTAAGTCACCATGCTTGTGACTTGACCCAAAAACTGGCTTCTTAGAGAGTTTTCCTAAGATTTTGATTGTCAAGGATCTCCTTTAGATTAACCATTTTTACTCTAATTGGTTTAATCAAATTTTACTTTGTTTGGGAAGCCATTATGCTATTGATTTTTCTTGTGAAGTTACCTTTTCTCAACAAGTTCTCTTTGGGGCTCGACTCAGTGATCTCCTTTTGTAGTTTACGTTTTCTAATCTCGGTTTGCTCTATTCACTATATTTCCTACCTTAGGTAATAATCACCACCTAGGCATTCGCATTTGGTCCTTTTTAGTTGAGTTCCAAAGGGACTAGAATCAAACTATTTTTTAAAATAAAAAAAAATTGATAGATTACACTGATTGTCAAGATCGTCCTCTTTTGAGAAAATATTTACTGTAAGACATTGCCTAAAATAATATTAGACAAGTCATCATCAATTATTAGTTGGCTCCAACTACTTCCCATCAAAG
This sequence comes from Phalaenopsis hybrid cultivar, assembly GCA_002079205.1. NCBI lineage: Eukaryota > Viridiplantae > Streptophyta > Magnoliopsida > Asparagales > Orchidaceae > Phalaenopsis > Phalaenopsis hybrid cultivar. The sequence goes on from JXCR01138139.1 coordinate 38,788, forward strand.
TCTTATGACAGTGTAATAAGTGCTTCTCCTTTATCTCTTTCTAAGAAAGCTAAACATCTAAAAAAAAGACTCATGAGTTTAGAGACTAAAAGATTTGAGACTCTTGTGGGTTAGCATAGAGAGAGTAACCCCTCCGTTGTTGAGAATTTAGTGATTAAGGCTACTCCTTGAGAGATTTACCATTCTTAATTCTTACATAGTGAATCTAATAACCTTTGAAAGATGATTCCCAGACATCAAATCCCAAAGCCTTAAGGAAATCTCGCACATGCTTTTGCATTTTGTTACTTCTCACCCAGTGTTCCTCAATCTAGGAAGCAGAATTTGTTAGTCTTTCAAAGTTTTTAGGCCACCAACAAGGTATGCAATAATCTCACATATCCTTAGAAGTCTCTATGTCATCACATTCATGGTTAAACCCAAAATATTTAAGTTAAGAGATTCGAAAGGAAATCAACAACCCTAAACGTAAATTATATAAATCTTATACATGTTCTAATAGCAGTTTCATACTTACGCCTTCTCTTTTTTCACCATGTAGGTTTTTACTTTTTTCACCATGAATTTTTACACCTTCTATTTGGCTACCCCTTTTGGGTCATTCGTATTCTTCGATCGAGTCCTTATGGTCGTCTTGTAGGTCCTCTTTGTTGAGGGATGTCACCCATTGGGTTATGGTGGACCACCTTCTGCCCGGTAGCTTAGCTCTGTCATGATAGCAAAGGTTTGCCCTACTGAGATTGCAAAAATCACTTTGGTGTCCTACTTTTAAAGGGTTATATCAAACAAGCATAACACCTTTTATCGAGTCTTCTTGGGTATCCCTCAAAATATAAGTGACCATGAAGATATGTCATCGTGGGAAGTCTCTGAAAACCAAAAACAAAATAAATTTAATTTTATCCTCTATTTAATATACGAAGGTCTTATATAAGGTTTTTCTCGTATATTTACTTAGGTTGAATACGATTGATTTGTTTTGGGCTGCTCATTTATGGTTCATGTTACAAGGATGGTCTTTTAGGATATCTTCGTATCTATCCTTTTTATTTTCTTAATTTGTATTTGCCCAATTTCTTTCTTCTTTTCCTCGCTTTGTATTTTCTAAGCATAGGCTTTTTGGGAAGGAAACTATAAATGGAGCAACTATGAAGAGGCCTCTCTCCAAGAAATAAAAAGGTGTGCGAACACCAACCAATTTGTTCTTAAGATCATAGGTTGCAATAAAAAGACACTTTTGATTTCATGATATCATCACAAATTTAATTTGACATCAAGTATATTTCTCAAATTACTAAAAATTCAAGTTTAAGTAATCTTTCACTACTTCTGAGTGTGAGAAGACTAGAAAAAGAACAAGAAAATAAAAAGATAAAGAAAATAAGAAAATTATAGGAATTAAAAAAATAAACTAATGATTAATTACATCTCCAATAACTTAGATTTTTGTTAAAAAAAGGATTAATTTGTGCATCTATAATCCTATAGCAAGACATGGGAATATTAGGTGAAAGTATGTTCTCTAATGAGGCAATTTAAGCTCCTATTAGCCATAAAGGCTAATTAATCTCATGACGTAAATTGCAACCGCCATTCCCGACTAAGGGTTTATTTGAGACAGTTTTCTTACTATTTTGCTACAGTGGCTGTCATCGCACCATAGTTTGGCTATTATTTTTTTGTGGCTTTCTAAAAATTTATGTGATAAGAAGCTATTCTTTTATTAATCGGATCCATCTAAATATTGTAGTTGTAAGAACATTGATTTCTATTTTTTTCAAAACAAAATATTTATAATTCTCAAAATAACTTAAAAAAAAATTACCAACAATTTTACAATCACCTATACAAATATATATATATATATATATATATA
>JXCR01138139.1:51675-66095 GCA_002079205.1 Phalaenopsis hybrid cultivar
TTGAGAATTTGAGCAAAAAATCATCGATTGATATGAAAATACCTTAAAATGTAATCACCTATTCACATTTATCTCATACTTAGAATATATTGCCCAACAACAGTTTGCTTGATTATGAGAAAAAAATCAAATACCCTAAAACCTAATATAAAGGCAAATATCAAAGTTTAAAATTACACAATTAGGAATTTAGATGTTTTTTGTCTGCATGGCGAGACGTAAGCCTTGAGAGGTTTTAAGGCGCGAGCCTCAATATTAACAAATAGAGTAAAGCAAGAAGTAGTAAAAGAAGTTCAAAGTAAGTAGCAAGAAGTAAAAATATTAACATCATAACCTATTAACATATTAAAATGTAACATATTAACATACCGACATAGCAAAAGTAATAAATTGCTTGAAGTAAGAAGTAATATATTAACATCTAAACATCAAATTATATAATAAGGAAGGTTATATAAAGATTAAGTTATTACTCTCTTTCACTCCTATTGTCATCCATCAAATTAAAAATATAAGTCAAAAAAGTTAAAATTTTTAAATTCAAAAGTTTAAAAATTTAAACATTTGAATTTAATGAACATTCATTAAAATTATTATGCTGTTGATTTTAATGAATGTAATATTTATTAAAATTAAAAACAGTAATTAAATTAGAATGAACATTCATTAAAATTCTTGTCGGTAATACTAAAGTTTCTATCATTCTAATTTTAATGAACATTCATTAAAATTCAAAAGTTTCTATCATTCTAATTTAATTACTGTTGATTTAAAAAGTTAAAATTTTTAAATTCAAAAGTTTCTATCATTCTAATTTAATTACTGTTGATTTTAATGAAAATTATTATGCTGTTGATTTTAATGAATGTTCATTAAATTAAAATTTTTAAATTCAAAAAAGTTTCTATCATTAAAAATATAAGTCAAAAAAGTTAAAAATATACCTAAGTATTTTCACATTTCTATTGAAATACTATCAAGATCTACTATTTTTTCATGTTTCATTTTTTTAGTCCTCCTAACTTTCCTTATACTGACGGTATAAATAAAAATTCTGTTATTATTTACAATATTAAAATAACTAAAATAGTTCGTATTTTCACAATCTTCACTGAAAATTTTATCAAAATATCTCACTGACTTATGTTAAATATTCTCATATAAGAAAAATATTTTTTGATCATCATTCTTAATATATTTTATTTAAACTAAATTTGTCTTTTTTCTCTCTTTATTTGGCTAGTTTTTACATATATTCTTCATCATCTTTAGTATACAATATATTATTAAGATCACTAAAAGCAGAAATTTTAGCATCACAAATTATTATTTTAGGCTCACTACAGGTCATCATATATTTCTTTCAATTCTCCAAGCTTTTGCATTTAAATATTTTTTTATAACAATAATTTTTATTTTTTATCTATCCTTGCACATTATTATTTCATCACCAACTATTTTTATTTATAAGAATTTTTCATTTTGATTCTCCAAGCACATCTTTTGTAATTTACTCAATAGTATTGTTTTTATTTCATCACATATAGTATTCGCTACTTCATTAATATCCCAATTATCTTGAAATTTACTTATAAAAATAATTTTATTTGTTGTTAAGTGTCCTCGTCAAACTTTATGAAAATATTCCAATATATTTTTCATCTAAAACTTCAAAATCAATAATCAATGTTAACATATTTACAATATTGACAATCTATTATTCTCATTAAAAAATAATCAAGTTTTGTTTTATAAGATTCATTCTGATAAGTGATAATATATCATCTTTTTTCTTAAAAAAATGTGAGCAATAATAAAATCATAAGCTAAAACAAAATTCAATATGATTCTATCTTCTTTATTAGTCACTCCAAAACTAAGTAATCATAAATATTTATAAAATCTTTTACTACTCTATCAATATGTTCATTTAAATATTCTCTAATAAAGTTTTTTTTTTCAAGAGGTATATTTGATATTAATTCTTCTAAGTCATTTCAAAAAAAAATTTTCGAGCATATATTTATACCTACTTGGGCACCATAAACGCTTATAATATTAAGAATCTTAATATCAACAACAATCATTAGAATTATAATTTTATCTCCAATTCTATTAATTTTTAAACATTATCATTTGGACTTTTATTTATAATTACACCTACACCTAGTACAACTTCTACCTGAATACTAAAGATTAAAATTTAAGTTATCAATTATCTAAAGACTTTTCTCTTACTCATTTAGTTTTTTTAATAGATAAAATATTTATCTTTTTATGAACCATAATATGTGCTAATTCAATTAATTTATATGTGTGAGTATCTATATTCTAAATTCATATCGTAATATTAGTTTTGTTAACTAACTTTTCTGTCTTCTTACGTCCATAATATGAGGAGCATATATATTTATAACAATAATAATCTTAATATCAATAACAATTTTTAAAATTATAATTTTATCTCCAATTCTATTAATTTTTAAATATTATCTTTCAAACTTTTATTTATAATTACATCTACATCATTTCTAGTGCGACTCCTAGCTGAATAATAAAGTTTAAATCAATCTCCTTGACTTTCTTCAACTCATTTAGTTTCTTAAATGCACAAGATAATTATCTTCATATGATACATAATATCTACTAATTCAATTAATTTAAATGACAGTACCTTCCAAATTCTTATCCTAATATTAGTTTCATGGACTAACGTTTTAGCCCGCATCCGTCCATAATATGATAATTCATATGTAACACTATATACAGATGCCGGTGCAATAACCCTCGCACACATTTAATTGTAATAAAGTGATATAGCATGAAGCTTCCAAGTGACCCTAGCATTGACTCAATGATTTAAAGGATTCAAGTCATAATTTTCCAACATAAATTTACGCTCACTATCGACTACCAAATGCAACCATCCACTTTTAGCATCCAAGACTTGAGACCTAACAATGGCAGCATTAGATTTATTTTACCTTTATTTATTTTTAGAAAATATCTAGATCTAATTGTGTGCACTTTATCAAAACTAAGGTGAGGGTGGGCCTCATTTATGGGAGACAAACCTCACGTGGTACCCAAAGAGGGGTAAATATCAATACAACTTTTTTAAAAAGACGTTGAGGCGGGCTTCATATTGCACAATTTTAAACCATGGCAAATATAGTTACAAATTATCTGTGAACAAATGTGTGGAACATTCTAGACATCCATCAAACATATTCTTAACTTTCTCAACACCATTCTTAAGTCAATCTCTTCCATGTAACCCTCAATCCAATGCTAGTGTTGACCTCTAAAATACATATTTAAGACACAAAACTAATATTTTCACATCAAGGCAACATTTTGCCATTAAAAAAAAAGAAATGACATCTCAAATTATCCTTATATCAACTTAGCTCTTAATTTGCAACCCAAAGATCCAATAACATAACTCCAAAAGTTTCATTTTTCATACATGTTCTTAACTCAACCATGCTCCGAGTGCTTGCAAAACTGATCCTTAGCTTGATTTTGTCAGCATATGGCAATGCATAGCAAGCATGCCCTATGTAAAATTAATATCAAAACATAGTTCCATCCAATTTTTCAGCTTGAACTTTGACCAAATTGATCTCTAGTTTTCGATCTTTACTTCTTCATCCCTTCAGTTCTAGCATCTGGTTCAACCATTTTGAGACCTTATATTTCTTTTTAATTTTTTTCCCATGTTTTATCCACTTGAAATGAAATAGCACTAGGGTTCTACAAGGTCGCAAATACTCTTCAACCATTACATAAACAATGGATATTCGTCTTTACTATGAATTTATACTAAGATTGATCTCCTTGTTTTTCAATCTCAACCACCTCATCATCCTCCATTTTAAATATCCTCTTTATAACGAAATATCCTGAAATTCCATCTATGTATCTCTTCAACCTTAACTTGCTTACTCGATTATGCAATTTAGAAGAAAAAGTGAATAATCATACCATGAAATCCCATGATGCTGAACTGTATGAAATGCACGGAATGATTCATTAGAAATTGTACAGAACTTGAAACCACTAGTTTCACAATTACTTGGCATTTAATTTCGAGTACTACAAAGTGTCCAGAATTATCCTTTCACACAATGCATACTGAGCATACTCCCCAAACTCTTTTATGTCAAATGCCATTGATCTCCGTCAATGAAATGTTGTGCTTCATGGCGTAGCAATCACGAAAGTTGGCAAGTAATTAAAAAGAGTAGTCGCTTTATATATATATATATTTATATCTGTCTGTGTGTGTGTGTGTGTGTGTGTGTAGTCCTGTGTATATTGAGTTGCTAGCTATATGATTGGGTTCAATGGGCATTCATGTTGGCTAGTCTGGGTACATTTAAATTTCATGATAAATTCATTGATTAAATCAAAGCTATGACTTATAAATGCTGGCCTTCNGTCCTGTGTACATTGAGTTGTTAGCTATATGATTGGGTTCAATGGGCATTCATGTTGGCTATTCTGGGTACATTTAAATTTCATGATAAATTCATTGATTAAATCAAAGCTATGACTTATAAATGCTGGCCTTCTATCATTATTAGCGGCACCTCATGTTATTTTTGTTAATGCCAGCATGGGCTTGGTTGAGTTGGTCCTGTATCTCACCTTTCATCATTATAACTTAGTAATTATCTAGGAGTCTTAATAATATTTTATGGAGTGCGCTTCAACTAGATTAATTTTGAGTACAAAATGCTGGTTTTTCATCGATTTTGTAGATGGTGTTTTATATTTTTACTGATATTATTTAATTCTTGCACTGTCATAAGCATATCTTAAGGCCTCTCATTAATGTTGAGAAATCTACTTCTATAGTTCACATAATTGCCCTAAAAGTAGAATAAATCTTATTCGTCATATTATCAATTCTATTATTAAGTATGTTTTTGTTATTCTCCCATCTTTTTCTTCTACGGGTAAGAAATCCCACTAAAAAAGTCATCAAATTACATTTTTAACATAACAAACGGCTTTGGGCTGCTAATGATCATTATAGCAACTTAGCAAGATATTAGACCAAGTTTAGTGTACGTTGCATAGCCTTTTAAGCAGCTTGGTGTTGGATAATTCAATAACATATCAAAGTCGTTTCCATTTGGTCCAAACTTCTCCGTTCCAAATATGGTTATCCTAAACACCCACCCAATTCCATTTAAGAAGAAGAGTATTGATTCTCAGATTATGTAGTATTAAACATTATATATCAAATAAGTGCATGCATGAATCTCGAGGAAATCCAACAGACCCAAGTATAGAGGAGCACCGTACAATGGAACCCACGAACAGAAGGCCAAGGGCCTGTGAGCAGAAGACCAAAGGCCCGTGGGAGAAAGTCAAAAGCACACCGAGTGAAGGTCGTCAGAGCTAGAGACCTAAGCCCATCAAACAAGTGGAACCATCGATCTATCTGGCTTGAAAAAAATGAATCATCGACTGCATCTCACATACGCCCATGCAATTCCTCATCTGGGATCGAGAATTGGTCACAATACGCTCAATAGAACATCTCAAATAATCCTTATGGTCTAGAAGTGAGCTAACTATCGGATTACGATAATTTATCCTCTGTCGGTTAGCCTAGCCTTATTCCACTGACAGGAGTTTCCTATTCTGTGATGGATTGTTAACAACCAAATTAATACGGTCGAACAAGTCAAGTCTAACTGACCCGAAGAACATTGGAGATCGACTGACAACCCAATTCAGTACAGGTTTCAACGACCCAAAATCGACCAAGTTTAAGGGACCGAGTCGGATGAAAGCCGAACAAAGAGCTTGTATATGTAAAATACCTATAAGCCCCCATTAAAGCAAGTGCACAAATGCAATTTCATATATTATACCCCCTTTCTCTATAAATAAGAAAATATTTCATGAATAAAATGTTACGCGCTTTTTTAAAATTAATGTTAATTAGTGTGCATTTCTTTCTGTCTCTCACTCTCTCGCTTATCTTATATATACTTCGAACACCTTAAAAGGTGCAGTGAACGTGAATCATGGCAGAAACAAGAAAGGAGTAGCCCAAGGAGAAGTCCACAAAAGAGATACCGCTGACATGGAATGCACCAAAGAATTTATGCAGTAGCAGATGTAAGAGTTAAAAGACTAGATGATGAAAGCCCTCAGAGAAATACCTGCTCATGGAAGAGAGCAGAACTCCCGGGAGTAGAATCCCCGAGAGCAGGACCCTCAAGAAGAATAGTCGACACCCAATGGACGAAAAGTGATCCGAGGCCCAAAAAGGGTTAGAGATTTCTAATATTAGAACAATGTTGGGTCAACACTAAAGGGCAAAAAATGGTTCTGAAGAACTAAAGCACCATGCCGACCAAAGAACGTTTTCTTTAGGAAGATTTTCGAAGCTGAGCCCCCGGAGAGATTTAAGATACCATCACTAGAATTCTAAAAGAATCAGACTAATCCAATAACACCACATGGCGTCCTTCGAGCCAACCGTCTGTCTGTAGAAGATTACAAATGCATTGAAATGTTGAGTGCTCTTCACCATGCTATAGAAGTTAGTCCTTAGATCGTTCGACGGACTACCAGCGAGAGTAATTACCTCCCTTACAGATTTCAAAAGAATGTTTGTGGCACGATTTGCTAGCGCCCAAAAATCAAAAAAGAGTTCACAAGGCCTACTACGGATCAGGCCGAGACAAAGTAAGAGTCTTCGTTCATTTGTTACTCGATTTTAAAAGAATAGGTTGAAGGTGCAGGATCAGGAACCCGCGGTAGCACACAACACTCTAGCCTAAGGGTTGAAGGAGGGACCTTTCCACTACGCAATGGGTCTTCAACGACTGAAGACGTTAGCCGAATTATTGGAGTTGGCCAACAATCATATCTTGGTCAATTTCACCCCTGCTTCCACCAGAGTGGAATCAGCCACCCATCGTCTGCAGAAGAGGCTCCCAGAGATGACAGATGGAGATCAAAGGAAGACTCACGTCCTTCCATTCGGCTGCAATACAAAAATAACTGATCGCCCTGGGATAATAGGGGGGTTGACAAGAACTACAACTGAGGGGGTCAGATTCAATACCGTCACCAGCAGTCGACTCATCATTGTGAGTGACCATTAAACGATCACGAGACCCCAAAGGCGACTCCACTGAGAGTCTCGATGGTTGAACTAGTGAAGGTCATTTAGAACAATGAGCATTTTAAAAAAACATCACTGATGAGACCTGAAGCTTTTCTTTGAAATACCAAAAAGTATTGTGCTTATTACAGAGACTATAGCCACAACACAAAGGAATGTCGACACCACGGTAGCCTGATCGAGGAGTTGATTAAAGTTGGGAAACTTAAAGAGTTTGTAGCACTAGGAGCAACGACCCGGAGACAAGGGAAAGCTCCAGTCGAAGAAATTTCAAATGAACCAGTCCGGACAAATGTCATTCATATTGATGGGATAGTACCTGTCCTTTTCAGAGAATGTGGAAATTCATCCCGGCGAGCCAGCCAGAAGAGGCTTCGATCGAGAGAATAAAGCGCAGCTATTTTTGCTTTGAAGCGTACCACTCACCCATCAATCACATTCACCAAAGTAGATCTACCCCCCAAGGAGAACCCTTACAACGATGTTATTGTCTTCATTGCTATAATAACTACAAAAGTGATAGCATCTTGGTCAACATTAGCAACTCTGTGAACATTTTGTTCAAGTCAGTGTCCAAAAAGATGGGACTCAAGAATGACTGGCTGACCGCACCGGCCGGATCACTTTACAACTTCTCAAGCGAGAAGAAGGAAGTCTTAAGAATAATTGCACTAGCAATCACCCGAGGAGAATGTGAGAAGCAGTTTACTTAGATGGAGGATTTTCTAGTGATTGACTCGTCGCCATTTTACAATGTCATTTTCGATCGGCCTCTACTCAACGACTTCAAAGCCGTCGTGTCAACATACCACTTAGTAGTAAAGTTTATATGCGATGGGAAGATCATCACTGTTTGGGGAAGCCTAAAGCAGTCTCGTATTTGCTACCTTTGGGCGGTCGGCAGCATGGAGCAGAGGTCTCTCAATCTTCAGGGGGTTCTCTCGAGACTACTATTGAAATTCTTACGGTCGATGAAGAAAACCATAATTTTCTTCTAATAAGTGAAAACTTTGATGTGGTGTCGAAGGACTTGCTGATTTGAACTATCCAAGAGCATCCAGATGTCTTCGCCTGTTCAGCCACCGAAATGCCAGAGATACCGATTGATGTCGCCTGCCACCGACTAAATGTCAATCCAACCACCATGCCAATGAAGCAGAAAATAAGGTATTCGACTGACCTTTGTCGGACCAATTCGAGTGGAGGTGCAGAAACTCCAAGAAGCATGATACATCCATAAAGTGCAATACTTGATTTGCGTTTCGAATGCGGTGATGGTGCAAAAGGCCAAGGCAAACGGAAGATGTGCGTGGATTTCATAAATCTGAACAATATATGCCTGAAGGACAGCCATCCATTACTGAGGATCGACATGTTAGTGGACTTAGCGATCAGTCACTCTGTGATGAGCTTCTTGGTACCACCAAATCAAAATGCACTCAGCCGATGCAGAAAAGACCACTTTTATAACTAGTGAGAGTAATTTTTGTTACAATGTAATATCTTTTGAGCTCAAAAATGTTGGAGCGGCTTATCAACGTCTCATAGATGTAATTTTCAAAGCAAAAGAGAAAAAAACAATAAAAATGGGTTGTTTTTTAGCAATATTCTAAGCAAACCTCAAAGCATTCTTTTCCCGTTTTCTTTCTTAAGCTTTCATCGGCATTCCTCTTCAAAGAGAGTGCATCTTAAAGTATTGCCCATTCAAAGAAAGATTAAAGAAATGCTTTGTGGATTCAAGTATACGTGGGCACAAAAGAAATGAGATCAACATTAAGCCAAATCAATAAATTATTACTCGTACATTTCTTACAATTTATCAATTCAACATCTAGATTAGGAAGAACTGGAGAAACCATTAGTTTGTCAGGCATTATTGTCCTTGGTTCAAAGGTCTGTGAGGCTTGAGGCTTGCCATTAGAAACCATGGATAATTGAAGTTTGAAGAGCTTTGAAAAACTTAGCATGGCGATTTCTAGGTAGTAAATGTGAAGACATGGTTCGTGTCTAAACAACTGAAAAATCTAGCCTTGTGTTTGTTTTTTTTCATGTTTCGCCACTTAAATATTTCTTATTCATTCCTACAAACACTATTCACCCAACTCTAATAGCCACTCAATCTAACACACAAGCTCAGAATTGGATACCACATGCTTTTGCACGTGTGGTTTACATGGTGGTTATTTTTACAAGTGGATAAAATGCAATTGTAAAGTTTGACTCTAAACTCTTAGTTTTCCTTTTAATATTTTCCTTTTCAAGAAAAAAATTCAACATTGAATTAAATCCAATAGTCATACAATATCATAATGTGAGCCACATTTATAAAAGACATGTGGCACCACAACTAATACAAACCTTGCTAATTGCATCACTTTAGGTTATACTTTAACACCACGCTTGATCTTGATAGTTGTAACCACGAATGGGAAAACATGCTTGTTTAAATACAGAAACAAAAACAACATATAAAAACTAAATGCAAGGTATCACTAGCAAGTTGGTTTCCAAGTTAATCTTTAATAGTCACCCATTGTTCTAGTACTCAAAGAAAAGTTTCTCTTAGCCATGTAGGTTTGATTTAGAATATCATAATCATCAAGGAAACTGGATTTTATGAAATAAAAGATCCATGCGTCAAACAGCCATACTTCAGCAACTTTTTTAAGAAAGTTCAAGATTAAAAAAAACAGCATGATCATTTGGATTTTCCATTGAAGGATATGGCTATCTATTTTGGTTTCACTTCGTTGTTCATTTTTATGCCTTCCATTCAATACCCTCATATTTGAGAAATATAAATGGGCGGATGATATTCGCACCATTAAAAACAGGCATTTTCCAGCCGAAAAAAACCATCTGTCAATGTTAAAAATGCATCAATGCTTTTTTTTTTCCAATGAATTTTGATCTGCTAGAAAAAAAAAATAGATCAAAAATGCATTCTGACGAACATAAAAGTCAACGTAAAATTTTTCTTACTGTTTATCCGCAAGCAAAAAATGATGTTACAAACTATTCAAAATCGTTGGAACATGCAAGGTCTGGTGGGAAAATCTAANCATAAAAGTCTACGTAAAATTTTTCTTACTGTTTATCCGCAAGCAAAAAATGATGTTACAAACTATTCAAAATAGTTGGAACATACAAGGTCTGGTGGAAAAATCTAACAGGTCTACCCATGGACTTGTTTATTCTTTATTTAATATTGCATAACTTCTTGAAACACCACANGAAAATCTAACAGGTCTACCCATGGACTTGTTTATTCTTTATTTAATATTGCATAACTTCTTGAAACACCACAATGAGGGTCAACAAGTGGCTCGCTCACTCCAAGTGATCTCCTAAATCAATAAGTGAGTTGAAATCCTCTTTGATATAAATCAACTCAAGCTTCATATAGTGTTAAATAAACTTGGACATTGTATTTAGCACGATTACATCTAAACTTCCCCTCAGAACCACAAAGAGGGAATCAAGAAATTATAAGCATAAAATATTCAACTCCTTNGTCCTAAATCAATAAGTGAGTTGAAATCCTCTTTGATATAAATCAACTCGAACTTCATATAGTGTTAAATAAACATGGACATTGTATTTAGCACGTGTACATCTAAACTTCCCCTCAGAACCACAAAGAGGGAATCAAAAAATTATAAGCATAAAATATTCAACTCCTTGGGGAAATTAATCAGCTACTCTTTGCTATGGTAATAATTTATAATTCATTCACAACTGCAAATTGCAGATATCCATACTATCTATTATGATGAGATATTCTAGTTGAATATAAATTATTTGATGATTTCCATCAAGATACATAAGAAATTATTTATGCACATCAAAAAAAAAAGAATGAGATGAAGACACACCTAATGCCAAAGATATTTGATCTTAGTGCAGGATAATCTATATCTTAATAAGCTTCAAAATAATCTAAGGTCAATAAATAAGATTTGCTTAAAGATTCAAACGGACATGATGATAAAGAAAGACATTTGTTTCCCATTTTATTTAATAAACAAAATAACATACTATGATATTGAACAACTCTTTTATTTATATTATTATAGAAATTACCATAATGAAATCATATTAAAATTAAAAATTTACTGGAAAATTTAATATCCCCCAAAAAATTATGGATCTTATAAAAAAATATAGATGTATAAAATAAACCCAAGATCTAACAAAATTAAAAAAAAATATACATTTTTATATTATATAACTTATATTTAACATGAATTCACCTAAATACTTTAGATCTACAAAATAATACATAGCTCTAGCAAAGAAAGTATAGACGTAAGAAATAAAAGTAAATCTAATAATTAGCATACAAATCTAAGCTAAAAATATCAAATAGAGCACATATCTATAAATTAAATAGAGAAATTATAAAAACTCGAAATTTCACAAGCAAAATTAGAGAAACCTACATGATGAAATCCCAAATTAAAATTTCTATGGGGTAGAGAAGATTGTTTAACCATATATATATATATATATATNGAAAAAATAAAAGGTTGATGGACATCTTTACTATTTATGTAGGCAAAAATAAAAAAATTAAAAATTCACAATTGATATGTCCTATTATTGAGCTTGCTTACAACAAGTTTATTAATCATCCCATTCGCAATAGCTCTTTCAAAAGCTCTATCCATGGCTATGTAACCCATACTACTATTAATCTTTTTTCCCTTCCTCTTGCTTTTTCACAAATTTAAGTTAAACAATTATTTTGCTAAGCATAAGCAAGATTTGTACACATTAGAAAAAAGATTATCTTTACTGTTAAAAAAATAAAACCTTGCCATTGAAGTGCACCCTAGGATCAGCAGTTTTAGAATGGAGATTACATCATTTATCATATTTTTACCATGCACTTTCTTCTAGCATTCTCTCTCATTGAATTACCTCCTAGCTTGCAATTTAAAATAGTACCATGATACTTCTGAGCCTCCTTTCTTTGAAAGTACTTCAACAAGCAACAATCACCCAAGATTTTGCGTTCTCCGCAACATATAGATTCCATGAAAACTACATTTGATTGTGTTTACTTAACTTATCCTCAATAAATATTTTTAAGTAGTATGACCAACCCAATCTTTATGAAATTTTAACATCTTTTGTAAATTTTCATGCATAAGCACCTGTTGTGCTAAGCCAATACTTTTCCACTTTGGCACTATTTGGTAACTCTTCTCTCTTCTTGAACTTCTGAAAAAATATCATTTCTATGAGAAATCTGCAAAAAAAAGCTACATTTTACATATGTACCTTCTCTATAATTTCCCCAAGCATATGAATTGACATGTGTTGCATGGTAAAAACACAATTTAATCAAATGAAGCTCTATTGAGTCAGGTTCATGCTAACGAGAGAGAATATCAAAGGTGCATCAAATTTTATCGCCTCTACCTAAAGATGTATGAAAATATGAAAAACCTTAAAAAGGTTCCCTAGAAGTTATTTTGGATTTCAAAAGGATTTACTGGCGCAATTGCTTTTGTAATAGGCATGCGCAAGTGATTACTTAAAGTCGTTGCTCCCTTCTCAAGCCCATAAATACAGCCTCCATCAATCAAAAAAAAGGGAATAGTTTTATCCTTAAAATTAGCAAGGAAGAGGGATGGGAAGGTAATGCAAAATTTGTTTAGTGTTGTACTGAAGAGATCCCACGGAAGGTTAATCTAGACTGAATTTTATTTAACTTTTCAATTTCCTTTTCCCTTTCCCTATCACTCTAAGTGCTTCTCAAAAGTAGTTTTCTGCGCAGTCAAGATCAGACATCAACACCATCTTTAATCAAATGTTCATTTGGAGCATTGAAAAGTTACCATACTTCATCCCCTAAAGTTTAACAACACCACTACTCACAGTTGCAGTAACATAGAAAATAGTTTAGAGATGAACTTCTCTTCTTACAACAAGCTCCAAACATTAAAAACCTTGGTCATACAAAAAAAAAAAAGAAAAAGAAAACGAATTTACGAATCAAAATTTTTACCGAGGAAGCTCACAATCGTCAGGCTTCCACCTCCATTTTAAATAATCGTCATCCTGCCTCCCATTCTCCTGGCAACTGAAAGCCTCATCCACATAAGGGCAAGACCCAGGAGCATAGAGTGGGTACCGCCCTTCCTCATCTATCACCCACTTTCCTCTGTAAAAATCACACTTCTTTGCAACCCTGCTTTTTATTGCAGCACGCCCTTGATCAGCCACCACCGCAAATTCTGTTTCCAGAGTCGCCGATGCCGCAAGTTCGGCTTTAGAAACATGTTGGTCCTTCGAAGGAGGAGGAGACAGATGAGAAGCATTGTCCTCATCCTCTCCTCGATCCTCTTCATCGTCCGCTGCAGATTCCTCTCCAGGTGGCAGCGGTGGTAAGGAAGGAGGGATGGAAAGTTCCACCTCTAGTGGCGGTGGCGGTGGGAGAGTAAAAAGATGATGCGAATAAGAAAGGTTGAGAGGGGGAGTGCGGAAGAGCGAGAGGTCAGAGGAGGTAGAGAGGAAAAGAGAGATAAAAGGGACAGATTGCTTTGCAACGAAGAGAGCGGCGAATAGAAGAGGGAGGAGAAGGAGAAGGGAGAGGGCGAAGCGGTTCTTGTAGTGGGAGAGGAGGAGCGAGGTGAGTGCCATAAGCTTGCATTAATGGACATTTTGGAACTGGCTTTGAGCAAAAGAGGCGTCCGTCGGCGACCGGCGGTTTCAGAATGGGTGAGGTTCTTTTCATGTTCTTTTGGACCCGGGAACAAATTGGGTTCTCATATTAGCTAGCCAGTTCATCTAATTTTAGTTATTAGTCAAGCATAAGGATGGAAATTGGAAAATATCAATAGTATATTTAATTATTTAATTTATTGGACAATATTTTGGATTCAATGTGTGTGTGTGTGATTAAATCATTCTAAGCCTTTAAATTTAATCCTAGGTGATAGTTCACGCATTTTGATGATTGAGTGTTTCACGGGCGTTGATTTGCAGTCGAAGCCTTAAAATGCTCTACCAAAGACATAACAAAGAATTATACGTGCATGAAGTGAATAGAAACACCAGAGCAACATGTTTTAAGTGCAAGAGAGTGAAGTGAGGAGTGATTATGAGATTTTCTGAGTGTGCGACCATGTTTGTAATGTCAGCATTCCATTTGGAGAAGGAAGAGAGACTAGTTGCAATCTTCTTATGCTATTTTAAGTGGTTTTATCTTTTCAACATATTGTTTGTGATATATATATATATATATATATATATG
>JXCR01138140.1:7822-63397 GCA_002079205.1 Phalaenopsis hybrid cultivar
ATATATATATATATATATATCGATGGGTTTTGCTCTGCTAGGGTTTACTCTGGTAATATCTCCATGGCGACTCGAGTAGGCCTCGATATCTTTATGCTGGAACGAGACCGTAGCATGTTCATCGTTTTGTCGTGCTCGAAGGAGGGTAGGGGTTTGCACCGAAGCAGTTTCATCGCCTCGTCCTCGAACAAGAAGGGAATGGGACAACGTAGTAGCAGGTTCGTCGCCATGTCGTGCTCAAAGAAGAGGGTAGGGGATCGCGTCAAAGCTTATTCGTCCCCTCCCTCTTGCATCTACGCGAAAACATCGACATCCTCTGTTTGACAATGCCTCGTCTCATGCTTCTACCGGTGATGACTTCGGACTGAACTTATGTTGTTGCCCTTGCAGGTGCCCACGCCTCAAGTGCTCCTAAATCGTGTATGTTGCCGCCTTCGTTTGCTCTGTCGGAGGGTGGCGACTTTGTTTCATCAAGAAAGCCGGTAGAAAGAATGGTAAGTCGGTCATCTTTTATACTGACACTGAATATAAAATGTTTGCTTCATCTTGTCGTCTTAATTTGGTCAAAAATTTCTTTTATGATCATCCCAAATTAGAGATTATTCGTAAGAAATTTGAGCTTATGCACCTTGTTAAGAAGTGAAAAATTAAACTTTTAAATGGGCGGCACGTCCTTATTCAACTTAACAATGAAGAGGATTACACATGTTTATTTGTTAGAAAACTAGTTTGGATTGATGACAGAGTGATCAAAATTTTGAAATGAACTGTAGATTTTGATCTGCAGACGGAACCATCAATCATTCTGGTTTGGATTCGTCTCTCTGATCTTAAATTTCATTATTTTGACCAAGAAGTGTTGTACTTTATTGTCACAGTTTATGGTAAGCCACTCAAAAAGGACATTCTCACTTTTAATCTTTCCCGTCCTTCAGAAGTCAGAATGTTTGTTAAAAGGGACATCACTTTAAACGCTCCTGAGGAAATTTGGCTAGACTCACAACATCAAGGATATTGACAAAGGGTTGTTATTGAGTCTTTTCTTATATATTGTTCGAACTATCGTATGTTCGACCATTTCAATTCTCACTGTTACCACTTACACCCCCATCTAAAGCACAAAAGCACAGTGCTCCTTCAGAGACCCTCCTAATATGGCCCCAAGTGCTGATGAGAACTCTTTCCTCCTCAAAGTTAGTGACACTCTTGATCATCACAAGGATATCTCTGACCCCAATAACATTGTGCTAACTGTACCATCTAGTCCACCGGCTGACGTTGTTGTAGGTTCAATTGCCCCATGGGAATTCAATTCCTCCGCCTACACATACTGCTAGAGAAGTAGGTCCTCCAATTATGCAGGGAAATGGTACTTCTTTTACTCCGAAATTTCTGAATATTGATGTTGTGGTCACTTGGAGGAGTTTGTCAAGCTCAAAATGGGCAACAACCTGCAAAACAATCAACAATCTATGGATCAACACACTGTAGCTGATCAGAAGGGCACTCCATTCTTAGAGGAGTGTCAAGCCAATGATGGGCAACAATTTGCACCTGTTCAACAATCATTGGATCAACAGATTGCCTTTAACCAAAAGGGAAGTTCAACGGCTGAGGATTGGCAGGTTCAAACATATAAGAAGAGGAACAAAGGAAAGCATGAACTCAGGCGTATACAGGATGACACATTGACTGTCTCGGACGACGACCCATATAAGGAGAGGTCTAATCCNCGTGGTCACTCCAATCTTGGAGGAGTGTGCCAAGCTCAAAATGGGCAACAACCTGCAAAACAATCAACAATCTATGGATCAACACATTGTAGTTGATCAGAAGGGCACTCCATTCTNTGTGGTCACTCCAATCTTGGAGGAGTGTGCCAAGCTCAAAATGAGCAACAACCTGCAAAACAATCAACAATCTATGGATCAACACATTGTAGTTGATCAGAAGGGCACTCCATTCTNGCTATAATTAGGGGTTATTTGGGTATCGGTTGGTAGTAGTGCAGCGACAAATTGCAGAATCTTCACTCTATTCAAGATCCTCTCCTCACATACGTCCTCATATGACATTTCATCACTTCAATGGTTGTTTTGGAGCCTTTTCTTTGGTGTTATTTTTTCTTTTTTGGGGGTACTTTATTCTTTTTGGCCTTTTTGTGTGCATTGTATACTTTGTGAGTGGATTTTGCACCGACTCCTTAAATTTTATCAATGAATTTGCTTTTTTTTTAAATATATATACTTTTCAATTATTTCGAGCCAAATATAAAAAACAAATCTTTGTTCGTATTTGACTTGTTTATATATCGAGCACAAAAAAATTATTTGTGCTCAACGCGTTAACTTAGCGAACAAATCGAACACGAACTGTTCGTGAACAATGATCCATTTTGACAGCTCTAACTGGACCAGCACAAATATGCTAGACCACTCGGTCCAGCCCCAGCCCAGTATCAGGTATGGACCAGTCAAACCCTACAAACCCAACCTAAGGGGGTGGAAACCCTAGGAGTATCCACGATATTTCCAACAATTGGATGGGGCTTGCGCAACCCTTAATTACGCAAAAGAGAAGGGGAATTAGGGGGAGTTTTGGTAGGAATGTTTAAGGGGACGTTAGGAGTTATTTATTAGGGTTAGGTAGCCGGAGCTTGCTTTATGTTATGTCTGCTTGCAGTTTTCCCTTTGTAGTCTTATTCCCAGTGGCGTCTAGGTTGTGTGGAGAGACAATCTCTCTCTCGAATTATAGAACAACATTGTATCTTATTTTTTCCAAAAAAAATATTGTATCTTGTTGTTATGTTTGGGGATCAATAAAATTAGCCCTAATTTGGAATTTTCCACTTATTTCATGTCAATTGTTCATTGATTTTGGATCTGAGGCATATCAAGTTGGTATCAAAGCCTTGGAGGAATGACAACAAAGAAAGTTGATGCGTTGAAAGGAGAAATAAGGCAAATCAGATAGAGAATAAAAAAAAGGTTCACCATCATAGAAGGTAGATTTTCTTCCATGGAAAATCTAATGGAGACCGCCTCAAGAGGATTTCTTCCATGGAGAACCGAATGAAAGTCCGATTTGAGAGCCTTGAAAAGATGATAAAAAGGCTCATAGAGATGCAATCCATGACCGCTTCAACGACAAACTGCAAACCCTAACCAAAGGCTAATCATAAAATCTTTAGCCAAACTGAAAGGGAAGTAGTTCGAATGAAAGGACCACATGGAAGAAAGCATCTACCATCAAAAGTTTCCCCCTAGGACTTCGAGAGAGGGCAGAGCAGAAACTTCCCATAAAGGGGGTGGACCAAAAATTGGAGGGAGTTTCACCCTAAACACATGGGGTGAAACATCAGAGGAAGGGGAAGTTGTGGCGATGCGAGGGCAAGGAAACTGAAGATGTCGATCTTCGAAGGGCGAGATGCACATGAATGGGTTAAATTAAGAAGAGAGACTCATGGCGGTAGAGTTATGTTTGGAGGGAAAAGCATTAGCATCTTTTCAAAGGATAGAGAAATCCGTTCGTAGAAGAAGTTAAAGGATTGTTTATTGAAACATTTCTAAGCCATTCAGAATAAGCAAACTACTAGAGTAATTATATCCTTTGACTAAGAAGTTAACGATCACTGAATATAGAGAGGTTCGAGTTATTGTCCTGACGGGTGGAGGGTATTTTAATAGCAAAACTGTAGGGGAACTTCTTGATAGGCCCAAAGCCCGACATCCAAGCAGCCCTCAAGCATTGAGACCACGGGGATTTAAGAGATGATGGAGCTCAGCAAGATGGTGAAAGACAAAAAAAAGGTGACTAAGTCCAGCAAAGGAAGAACCACGAAAAAATTCTACAAGAGTGCCTCGATAGCCATGACACGGAGGGTCCAGACAGTGTCGTTTCAAAAAAAGATGCCAAAGGAAAGGAAAACAGGCCATCCCGGCGTCAATTTTAAGCGCCTCATTAAGGCAGAAGTTCAGGATAAGGAAAAGAAAGGATTATGACTATGATGTGATGAGAAGCATGCCCCATGCCACCGCTGCAATGAGCGCACGATTCAGGTCCTTTTAGTTTGAGGGAGAGGAGACTGATAGTGAGGAGCCGGAAGAAGACACGACGGAGGAAGAGGAGCATTTGCACTCGAACATAGAGAGGTATCCCTCAATTCAGTGGTGGAATTTACTTTGAATCACGCTATGAATGTAAGGGGACGAATCAGAAAGCAGCCGATTGTGGCATTAGTAGACAATGAGAGACACATAATGTCATCTTAGTTCAGGTTGTGGATAAGCTAGGGTTGGAGCCAATAGATACAGGGAGCTTTTGGCCCTAATGGGGACAAGAAAGGTGGAGAAATGTCGGAAAATTTGCAAGGGGATAGTTCTCACACTATGTGGCCTACAAGTGGTGGAGGACTTTCTTCCCTTAGACTTAGGCAGCACTGATGTGAATCTAAGGATGAAGTGGTTGTTGATGCTCGGGAAGACGAAGGTGGACTCGAAATCCATAGCAATGGAATTCAAGGTGGAGGGTGGGAAGGTGGTGCTGAGACGAGATGCAAGGCTATGAAAAACCAAGGTTTCACTCAAAACCATGGTCAAAATGATAATGGGAGTAGGGTTGAGCTATTTGGTGAAGTTGCAGAACATAGAGAAGATTCAAGTTCCCTAGTTAGACGAGTTCTCTGAAGGTGTTCAACAGCTCCTACAGCAGATTTCCAACATCTTTCCGCAGTCAAGCAAATCACTGAATCAAGGGAGCATAAGCATGTCATTGCCTTATAGGAGGATGTCCCTCCTATCAATATGAAACCATACTGGTATCTTAAGATTTAGAAGACTGAGATAGAGAATTTGATCCAAGAAATTTTTTATTGACTACCGGGTTTTGAACAAGAAAATTATATTGGACAAGTTTCTTATCCCCATAATTTATGAGCTTCGAGATGAGCTTTATGGGATAGTCATTTTCTCGAAAATCAATCCTAAGTCGAGAAACCACCAGATTAAGATGAATTCAGCTTTATGGGACAGTCATTTCTTGAATAGGATACCAGGACACATGAAAGACGTTACGAGTTCTTCATAAGTAGTTTAGCCTCACCAATGCTCCGGCCACAATTTAGTCTATTATGAATCGAGTTTTTTCAGTGTTACCTAAAAACTCCGTCCTGGTCTTCTTCAATAACATTTTGGTCTACAGTCGTACAGAGATAGCATGTGGGGCACCTAAGGACAATCTTAGAGACATTGAGGGAGCATCATTTGTACATTAACTTGAAGAAATGTTCATTTGCATAATTACAGGTGGAGTACCTAGGGCACGTGGTAACTAGGGTAGCAATGGACTAGTCCAAGATCAAGGCTATGATGGACTGGCCTTAACCAAGGAGTTTGAAGAAGTTAAGAGGATTACTAGGTCTCACCAGATATTACTGGAAATTCATGAGGGGGTAAGGTATGATAGCTTGGCTGCTGACAGAGTAGCTGAAGAAAGACAGTTTCAAGTGGAGGGCACAGTCTTTCGAATATTTACAAATAGTCATGACCAATGTTCCAGTATAAGCACTTCCAGATTTCAGTAGACCATTAGTGGTAGAAATTGATGCATCAAGATATGGACTGGGAGCAGTAGTCACGTGAGATCATTGACTGATTGCCTACTTCAGCCAGGTGCTCAAAGTTAGGGCAAGGCTCTAATCGGTATATGAGCGCGAGTTGATGGTTATTGCCTTAACCATTCAGAAGTGGAAGCCCTACCTGTTGGGCGACACTTTCTAGTCATGACAAATCAGAGGAGCTTAAAGTATATTTTGGAGCAAAGGATGGTGACTGAGGAGCATTAGAGGTGGATATCTAAATTATTGAGATATGATCTTGAGATTTAGTATCAGTCGGGATTGGAGAATAAAGTCATAGATGCACTATTGAGCAAGGAGCCCTAGCTAACAGTATTATCGGTACCCTTGGTCCATGATTGGGAAGCCATGAAACAGGAGAGCGAGTAGGATGAATGGTTGAGAAAAATACGAGTAGACTTGCTACAGGATCCAAACAGTCATCCAAATTATACATTGAGGGGCAGTAACTACTTACCAAGGGCAGCTCTTGTTATCAAGGTATATCCCAAAATTATTGTTGGAGTTTCAGGAAAGTGCAATTGAGGGAAACTCGGGGGTATAGAAGACATACAACCGACTATTAGTAGAGCTATGCTTGGTGAGGATGCACAGAGATGTAGAGGATATAGTGACCATTGCAATGTGTGCCAATGAGACAAATAATTGACTATGGCTCCGGGAGGATTAAGCAGCCTCTAGCTTTACCCAAAAAAGCTTGGGAGGTGGTGATGGATTTTATAGAGTTGTCACGGTCAGAGGAGTTTACGGTGATATCAGTGGTAGTGAATCGCCTGATTAAGTATGCACATTTTACTCCATTACGACGCCCTTGCACTGCTGTCTCAATCGTCGCGATATTCATCCGGGAAGTGATTTGTTTGAATGGTATTCTATCATTTATTATATTAGACAGGGACAAGGTGTTTCTCGTCCATTTCCGGAAGGAATTTTTCAAGTTATAGAGGAGAATCATAAAGAAGAGCACAACATATCATTTCTAGACAGATGGCCAGATGAAGGTGGTCAATGGGGGTGTGAAGACTTACCTACATTGTTTTGTTTCACATATGTTGAAGCTATGGGAAAAATAGATTGCTTGTGCGAAGTATTGGTAATATACTTTGTACCACACCGTGGCACGGACTACCCATTTAAGAATTTTGTATGGGTTGGACCTACCTCACCTGATACTAAGAGCATAGCACAACATCGGTATCTCATGTAGACCCGTATTTGGAGTAGAAGGATGGGATATTAGCAAAGCTCAAGGGACATCTACTAAGGGCTCAACAGATCATGAAGAGGAAGACAGATGGACATGGGAGGAAGATACATTTGTACCCAGAGACATTATTTACTTGAAGCTGAGACCTTACCAGTAGCAAGAAACATTTTCCACGATATTTTGGACCTACGAGATTACGACAGAACATTGAAGCAGTGACATATTGTCTGAAACTACCTCCATCATCATTGCATCTAGTCTTTCACGCATAACAGCAGAGACGTGCTATTGGAGATCACGCACCCTCTTCTTCACAACCTCCGACACAAACAGAGGACATGGAAGTGGTTCTGGAACCGTTGGAGGTTGAAGGTATGCGTCGAGGAGAGGCAGGACCAAAAGAGGTACTGATTAAGTGGAAATATCTGTCAAATTATGAAGCAACGTTGGAACCATATGAAAGGATCCAAAAATAATTTCCAACATTCCATCTTGAAGACAATTTGCTTCTTTGGGAGAGAAGTGTTGATACATCTGCTCTTCTAGTTACGCCAGCTATTNGACAAATAATTGACTACGGCCCGGGAGGGTTAAGCAGCCTCTAGCTTTATCCAAAAAAGTTTGGGAGGTGGTGATGGATTTTATAAAGTTGTCGCGGTCAGAAGAGTTTACGGTGATATTAGTGGTAGTGAATCACCTGATTAAGTACGCACATTTTACTCAATTACGACGCCCTTGCACTGTTGTCTCAATCGCCGCGATATTCATTCGGGAAGTGATTTGTTTGAATGGTATNTATTTCGCATTTTGTCTATAAGTGTAAAACCAGTCATCCACCTGATCATTATCATCTCGGCAACACTTAACTTATTATTATGCTTCTCTATTAAAGGCCAACATTCAACGCCATAGAGCATTGCAGGTCTCACCACCGTCTTATAAAATTTTCTTTAAGTCTTAGCGATACTTTTCTATCACACAAAAGGCCCGAAGCATTCCTCCACTTCAACCAACCAACTTGAATTCTACTATTAACNTTAAGCATTCCTCCACTTCAACCAACCAATTTGAATTCTACTATTAACATCCCCATTTATATCACCATTGTTTTGAACAACAAACCTAAGATATCTAAAACGTTAACACCTTTTAATAATTTGATCACCCAAAGTCACACTTCTGTCACTAGAGCTACTACTACTAACCAAGATATCTAAATCGTTCACACTTTTTAATAATTTGATCACCCAAAGTCACACTTCTGTCACTAGAGCTATTACTACTAAAATTAAATTCCATGTATTCAGAATCACCCAAAGTCGCACTTCTGTCACTAGAGCTATTACTACTAAAATTACATTCCATGTATTCAGTTTTAGTTCTACTTAAACGAAGGCCTTTAGACTCCTAATGTAGACCTCCATAATTCAAGTTTTTTCTGGGCTTTTTCTCTCGTGCCTTTAGACTCCAATGTAGACCTCCATAATTCAAGTTTTTCCTGGGCTTTTTCTCTCGTCTTACCTTTAGACTCCAATGCACCTCCATAATTCAAGTTTTTCCTGGGCTTTTTCTCTCGTTTTATCCACGAAAAGGATATCATTCATAATTCAAGTTTTTCCTGGGCTTTTTCTCTCGTTTTATCCACGAGAAGATATCATCAGCATGTTTTTCCTGGGCTTTTTCTCTCGTTTTATCCACGAGAAGAATTGCAGACCTCCATAATTCAAGTTTTTCCTGAGCTTTTTCTCTCGTTTTATCCACGAGAAGAATATTATCAGCAAAAAGCATACACCAAGGCTCTCCTGGGCTTTTTCTCTCGTTTTATCCACGAGAAGAATATCATCAGCAAAAAGCATACACAGGTGTTTTCTCTCGTTTTATCCACGAGAAGGATATCATCAGCAAAAAGCATACACCAAGGTAGCTTTTTCTCTCGTTTTATCCACGAGAAGGATATCATCAGTAAAAAGCATACACCAAGGTACATCCTCCTNCGTGTAGTCCTTAATCATGTACAAGAGAAGGAGAATTAGTGGGGAATTTTTGAGAGAAAGTTTAAGAGAACCTTGGGGGTATTTATTGAGGTTAAGTAGCTAGGGTTTGCTTTATGTTATATTTGCTTGCATCTTTACCTTTGTCGTCTTGCTCCTAGTGCGCCTAGGTTGTATGGAGAGATGATCTACCTCTCGAATTGTAGATCAACCTTGTATCTTGTTGTTCTGCTCGGAGATCAATAAAATTAGCCCTAATTTGGGTTTTCCCACTTATTTCATGTCATTTGTTCGTTGATTTTTTATCCGGGGTGTATCACAACCTAACTACCGCATGCATAACAATCAAACTTTTTGAGAAAAAAACAGAGTTATGAAAGTTTGCTATGATGCACTTGCTAATCTGGAAGTTACTTTCTGATGACATAATGCCATATAATTACCATTTTTTGCATAATGCGCTCATGTAATTCAATATATTAACTTTTCATATGTTGCTAAGAACATGAAAAGAAAGAGTTAAACAAAAATCAACTGACAGGTATAGAACAATGACACAAACTCCCCGTTGGGCCAAGTTGAATATAGTGCATAATTCCAACATGACAGAGCCTTTACTCAGCCTCCTAAAGATCAAAATGGTTGCAAAAGAAGTACCTAAAACTAGTACAAAATGCAATAGAGTCATAGGAAAAAATTTTCAGTAGAGGAAAAGAAATCTCAAACAAGCTTCAGAAGAATATCAATTTCAGCAGAAGAGACAATTGAAACTCTGTGAATTTAAAATCAAACACCTTAAAGCAGCTCCATCATGAGATACAGAAGAAAATAAGAAAAAGTATAAACTTCTAAAGCCCTTGTTACCGTAACAGCAGGTGCTCTTCCAAGACCCGCAGTGCAATGCACATAGGTCACACCACCATTATTCTTTATAGCCTTATGTAATCGGCTGACAACAGTAGGGAGCCTCATCCTCAGATCAAAACCATCAAAATCCCTGTCACAACATAGATGAAGCAAAATATTACTAAAAGCCATGCTCATAGTTCCACTACAAACTATAGAACCATAAAAAAACACACACACACACACACACAAAAGAAATTTAATGAAATTTACATCATGCTAAAAAGTAAGCTATATTGCGGCTGAAAAAGCCGACGCAAATCCAACGCAATTGTGCGGCAGATAAAATCAAATGCAAGTTTAGTCGTTATTAATACATCTGATCATTTATGTCACAAGACTAACAACATTGGATACTATCAGACAAAATCGTCGCAAACATTAGCAATGGAAATTATCCAACGCAAATTCCTTTGTGACCAACGTTTCAGCATGAAATTATTTTCCGCTAAATTTCAATCGGTAATAGTGGTTGCCGGCGGAAATTCATGCTATCAGCCAAAAATATTGGTTTGCCTGCAGTGATAGAACTACACTTTGTTGCATTGCATACATCAAATATATTTGCTTTTCATTCAAACCACGAAATAAGTTGATACGTTAAGAGGTAATTATCAAAATTTCTTTGGCATATTGAATAATATGAATAGAAGATTACATAAAAATCAAAATGATCATAAGCGAAGAAAAAAAGCTTAAGAGTCCAGAAGATGAATTTAACCTAGTTATGGTCAAGTTAAATGAGATGACTAGCAAAATGAAAGGCTTTATGTTTCAAATGAAACTTAGCACATTAATAACAAAGGCATCCAAAGGAGTTCCATCCTTCTGTAATGACACCATAGGAAATCCACCTCAGAGGAGACATTCAATCTCTCCATAAACTTTAAAAGACTAGATAAAATAAATCTTTTCTGAAACGTGTCACAACCCGCCCCGGGTTTGAGAATTAACCAAACCAGAAACGGAGAGTCAGACAGTGAAGTTAAACTTATTTTGTAAAAAAAATTTTAATAAATGAAAAAATCATTAATCAAATTAAATTAAAGCAGTATATTTAAATTTACATCACTACTAGTTGTCTCCTTCTTCTATAAATATTATCTCTTTTATCGTTCATCTTTTAATCACCTAAATTAACCTGAAAAATTAGTTTAAAAATAACAGTGAGCTAAACAAACTAGAGAATACTTATACTCATAAATTATCGCAATACAAGGGAAAAGAAAGCAATATACATGTCAGTTAAACTTTTAATCAATCAATATAAATATTAAAATAATATTCAATGAATCTTACTATATTAATAACATACCGATATCAATTTATGTATGTACAACCGTCATAGGAGTACCGTCTAAAAATTGTACCACTTAAGGCACTTCAATATCAATATATTTTTCCATATACATACAAGCATATATTAGTGTTCTCTAACTAATATAATAATGGGATAACTTCATCATAGTCAATCATGCATACACAACCACTCTGTCAAAATCATTATTTACTAAAAATATATTTCATTCTCATTTGTGTTCCATACAATATACTTATAAATCAATTAAATAATGTTGTGCACACATATCATTCTTACAATATGAACAAAATTCACTAAAATTCAAAACCTAAAGTTTGCAGTAATTACAATATAACAAATGAAAATACTAATAAATGCATTGGTCTAGAAAAAAATATCACCATAATATAAGAACATGAATACTTATAAAGATGGCGATTAATTTCTAAAATGTTGACCCTTCTAACAATTAAAAGCCTAAACTAAACATGTATAAAATTTAATTAATTTTTAATAAACTTTTACATTTTCATTAATTAAGTATTAAACTTACTTTATGTAACCTCGCTTAATTTTCATTTAATATATATATATATATATATGTATATATATATATATATATATGTATATATATATATATATATATATGTATTTGTGTGTGTGTATCATTAATATTATTATTATTATTCTCACCTTAATAAAACTCTCCCTTACCTCTATTGTCGGAATCGCACGAGGGGATGGCCTGCAAGGGCACGCTACAGAGGAAATTCATTCGTTGCTCGATTCTTCCCTCACGAGCTTCCTCCGATTGACATCGCCTTCTCCTCTGCACACGGGATTGCATGAACCTGTTGCCTCTTCCTACTTAGCATGACAGAGACATCGCCGATGCCACTGTTCTCATCCTACACTCGACACTGATGCTGACCAGGTGAAAACCCCAGCATATGCTAGATGTCTCCCACGCCATTCGACTCTCTGGTGAGTAAATCTCACCTTGGTCTCATTTTTTTATAGGTGAACTCGTCGCCTAGGCTTCTGATCCCCTCTTTTCAAGTTCACAACTTCTCGCTTTATCTACCTCCTGTTCGGTTTCCCCTCCCTATCCATTCAGCTTCCCGACTCTTCACATCCTCTCCTTCGATCCTTCATTTCTTCTCTCGAGTTAACTGTAATCGGGCATTAAAATATTCCCCAGTTATAAAAATTTTATCCTCGAATTTATAAACAGACCTCGCGCCATTTCACAGTAAGCATGTCAACATTAACTACCCATAAATTTTCTATTAGACTCCCTTCTTCTAAAATTTTTGATGTATCACTATGCCTGGGTGGATATAATTATTAATTTGAATAAACTTTAATTTTTAATTTTTATTAAAATTTTCTTATAATTACCCTTTGGCTCTTTCATCAAGATTCAATTAATTAATCCTAAACCTTGGGCTCTAATACCATGTTTGCCACGATTCGTCTCCGAGCTTAGAATTAACCAAGGCAAGAAGAGACAGTCGAACTGTAAAAATTAAACTTATTCTATAACTATCATTTTAATAAATAAATGAGTCACAAATCAAATTAAATTAAAGCAGCATATTTAAATTTATCTCGCTACTAGTTGTCTGCTTATTTCATATATATTATCTCTTTTATCATTCATCTTTTAATCACTTAAATTAACCCAAAAAATTAATTTAAAAATAACGTGTGAGCTAAAAAAACCAGTAAATACTCATACTTATAACTACAATACAACAACAACAATAACAACAAAGCCTTAATCTCACTACGTGAGGTCGGCTACATGAATCATTTTTCTCCATTGCGTCCTATTTAGTGTCATTTTTTCATTTAGTTCTAGTAAATTAAGATCATTTTTTATACAATAAGCCCAAGTCTTCCTAGGTCTACCTCTGCCTTTCTTGACACAAGTCGAATCTAAAACATCTACTCTCCTAATCGGATCATCAGATGGTCGACGTTTAATGTGACCAAACCATCTAAGACGACTTTCTCTAATNAGCTTTTTCTAAATCAATACTCTAAATCAATAAAAATCAATTATTATCTCTGAACTTCTCCATCAAACGTCTCAATAAATGTATAGCTTCCATAGTAGACCTGCCCGACATAAATCCAAATTGATTATGAGAAAATGATGCGTCTTAACCTATATTCAATTACCCTCTCCCATAATTTTAAAGTATGACACATCAACTTTGTCTTAACCGGCCTGCCCGACATAAATCCAAATTGATTATGAGAAATTTTTGTGATGCGTCTTAACCTATGTTTGCCCGTCATAAATCCAAATTGATTATGAGAAATCTTTGTAATGCGTCTTAACCTATGTTCAATTACCCGCTCCATAACTTTAAAGTATGACACATCAACTTAATTCCTTTATAATTTGCACACTCTTGTGCATCCCCTTTATTCTTAAAAATGGGGACCAAAATACTCTTCCTTCACTCCTCAGGCATCTTTTTAGTTTTTAAAATAATATTAAAAAGATATCCTTTGAAGAGTTCTTGAGAAGAAAAAATTATGCATATCAGTTAAGCTTTTAATAAATCAACATAAATATTTGAGATGATATTCAATAAATCTTACTATATCAATAGCATATCAATATAATTCTATATTTGTACAACCGTCACAATATACCTCTATTTTGCTAAATATATTTGAGAATTTAGATGGATTATATATTATTTTTACGTAAATTTTGTTAATATTGAAGAAAGGTAAATAGTTATCATGCAAGTTCAAGCTGGTTCTAGTTTTTAAAAAGTCAATGCAAATACAAAGTTTAGTTTACTTATTTATTACAAATGACATGCACTCTTTTTCTTTGTCTTCACCCATAAGGTCATTAAAGCATAATTACAATAGTAGTCAGTAAAGATTTAATATGTTTGAATGAGATTTGTATTTTAATATTAGTATCAGTTCTTTTTAATAATGCAACTATGTTATTATTTTGAGACAACATCAATCCTCCAATTCTTGTATTGTTGCTTCTACAACAAAAATTTTATACAAATCATGGTTTGCTTTTGTTTCTTTCACCATCACTTCTACTATTATCATTTGAAAATTCTACAATAATTATAACAAGATGGAGACATCATATGCCTTCAAAACTAATGGATCTTGATCTGTCTATGAGTAATGCTAGAATCTCACTAACCTAAAGGAACAAGAGAAGAAATAAAAGAGGTACAAGTAGAGAGATGAAAATCCACTATGTAGGCTTAAAGAGTGCAAAACAAAGTCTATGACCGAAAATAGTCAGAACCGAACTCCTAGCTCCACCTAAAATCCCCTATTTAAAAATAAAGATATAGGACTCAAATGGTACAGAGAATGTTACAGCATTAAGTGTACATATTAAAAATGGTATAGGAGGTATATAGCCGTAACACAAAATCAAACTAGAACAAAAAAAACATAATCAGCCATCAGGATGAAATCAGACGTTGGGTATTAGTTGGCTGCCGAGAGATTATTTACAAATGGGTTAAATAAACATTAATTATTTTTGTTTACCAAATGAGAAACTTTGAGGAAGATCATGCCAAAAACTAAGCAATTTTTTTATTTAAAGATGATGGGCAGTTCTAAAAGATTCCTTGCATTTAACAAAATGCTAAAACAAGAAAACAGAAACTTAACTAACTTTCTCTAGAAAGATTCCATTAAATATGACTGAAAATATGAAAACATCAGAAAGCGATACAGTCCCGCCTTTATATGCTTCTCAGGACAAACAAACATGAAAGCATTTCCTCACAACTGAAACTCTTCCATGGGCAACTAAAATGACATTGATAAAGCAATCATTTTGACGTGGGCATACTAATACCAGATTTCCAGCGACCGAAAAGCAGGCGTTATGCTTGCTTGCTAGGATTGAGTTGGAGTATCGACCAGTCCCTTGGGCACACTCATAATTATCCTATTATTATAAATTTGCTTTCTTGATGTAATAGGCTTACTTTTTTATATGTTTTATGTCGGGACAGCGGTCAGCATCTCTTCTTCCCTCTTAGGGCTATATCCAAGGGTTCAGGATGCTTTGGCCGTATTTCACTCATGAGGTGGTGATTATCTTCCACATCCTCCCACATTGCTCCAAGCCGTCCCTATCCCTGTAGCAGCTGCCCGGGACAGCAGTTCCTGATGTTGCTCCCTGCAGTCCTCCCAGTTCCAGCCGCCTCCCTTCCCAGCCTCGCTGCCGCCCAGCACAGCAGCCATCAGTACTGCAGCTGCCCGGGACAGCAGCCGTTGCTGTCTTTCCTGCAGTCCAGCCACCAAGCCGCATGTTTTCCCTCATTCCAGCCTGCTAGCCCCATGCCGCCACCCCTTCCCCTCACTGTCATCCTTTAGAAAACAGTAAATCTCCTGTTCTCCGGCTGTTTAAGCCACCCACAACTCCTTCCAGTCCACCTAGCCAACCACCAGCACCCCTGGAAGTGAGTTTGTGTGTCGTGTTGTTGATATTTTCCTCTTCATTTGTGTGGTTGTAAGTTTCTATTTGAATTCAACAATAATAATATTTTCTCATTATTGTCTGGTTAACTTCAATCTCATTTGATATCAGAACTGTCCTAACTCAAGTCTTATTTTAGTATTGTCAAATCAATCGCCCTCCCCATAATTTTTTTTTTCTCTTGTTCCACTCAAACTATCCTTAGATACCCTTCCACTCCTCCAAATCTAAACCCTCTCCACGCCACTAAGGAGACAATTGTCGGAAACCTAACCGAGAGGAAATGCTATAATGTCGCATATGAGAAATCCGCGAAAAGATGTCCAGAAACTTTCTAGAGAAATCATTCCACTGCAATGGAGGCTTGCCACCTTCATGAACAGACAATCCAAAGGGGTCACCCAAACTCCATTCAATTCCAGAGATGAAGAACCAATACCCCAAAGATCTGGTATAAAATACCAAAGCCAGGATCTCGAAGTAAAGATAGATTTGTCATATTGTGACAACTACATGGATCCGGACGAGTTCCTCAAGTGGCTTTGAACAGTTGAATGTGTCTTTGAGCATCAGGATATCCCACCAGACAGAATGGTGAAACTAGTTGCCAGCAAATTAAAGAATGGTGCATCTTTGTGGTGAGAGAATTTGAAGATTCATCGACACCAAGAAAGAAATAGTAAAATTATTACCGGATGCAGCACCATTACCATCCAGTTCATTACAGACAGGACGTTCAGACTATATCGTCAAAAGTGGAGCTGACAGGCAGAGTTAAACCCCAAGATTAAGCAACAAGAGTATACTAAACAGAGCATCCAAGCCGTCCCTGCCTGCGGAGAAACTAGTTTAGAGTGGAGAACAAGTGAAGCCAACCAGCATTCCCGAATCCGTCCCCGTGAGGAAGTGCATCAAGAGCCATGGTTTTGGGCACAATACATCAATTTGGCAAAATAAGACTTCGGTGGAATTTCAATTAGTTAAGAACAGCAGAAAAAATGAACAATGACACCATAGGCACTGAAGAATGTGAGAACACAAATGAGGAATACCGACTACCAACTGATGAGGGAGAGATGCACCGTAATACAAGCTGAGTCCATGAGAGATGCTCCAGTAGAATTAAAATAGTTATTCTAGAAGGAAGTGAGTCCGAGATAATGGAAGTTCATGCTGAGTATGAGGTTGTGGTGCCTCGAACCTTTTTTGCATGTGTTGAGAGAAACATCAGCAAAATTGACAATGGATACCCAAAATAGTCATGAGTTCAAGAAGTTGATACCAAACACGGGGCAATCTCAGATTAGAGAATTTCATAATTTTTCAGATATATAGCCTACCTTCTAAGTTGCCCTTACTCATGAAAGTCCAACATATCAGAGATGAGAATTTTTTCAGCAACTTTTGTGAAGACAGTATGGAGTCATTTGGGTATTAAAATCAATTCAGCAGTGTACTCACTGATAGGAGTGATGACCGGCAGTGTCGAAAATCAACTTAGGAGTTATGCGAGAAAATGGGATCCAGGTCCTTCCAGAGAAGAAGAAGAGGCATCTCTCGAGTGGTTGATATTGAGAGTTGCCCAACCTGCCACGAATTTCAATCCAAAGTTAATTCCCCCAAACGAATTTGTTTATATAAATGCACCTCATCAAGCATGGGGAGTGGAAGGGGCAAAATAACATTTAATGGCTTGAGAGTTACTTTATGAAAATCTACGTCAATATACAGCATCAGCTCCGATTGTTCCAAAAGAAGATGAATACTTATTCTATCAGGATGTGTTTTAAAATGACAACACCAACAGGATTGACTTACAGGGAAGTTACAGTAGCCACAACACCTTTAATGTGATTGATCTTGCCTCCATACTATGAGGAGATAGAGGCTTCGATGAATAAGGTTGAAACACCCCCAAACCCGAGAGACTAGCATGGGCATACTGATGCAGGAATTCACGCAACAGAAAAGCATGCTCTACGCCTTCTCCGAACCGATCTAGGTTTTCAGTGAGGACGAGAATTGGTCATTCCCTTGGGCTCAATCCTTGTTATCCGATTATTATAAATTTGCTTTATTGATAGTATTAGGGTTAGTTTTTTGTGTGTTTTCTATCGGGACAACCATCGAGTCTCTTCTTCCCTCTTAGGGTTCAAGGGTAGATTCGAGAGGAGCTCCGGCGGTCTCATGCTCCCGATGTGGTGATTATCTTCGATATCCCCTTCCACATCCTTCGCACATCACTCCCAATTGCAGCCGACGGAACAGCAGCTTCTGATGTTGTTCCCTACAGTCCTCCGAGTTCCAACTGTCTCCCTACAATCCAAGCCTTGCTGCCACCCCGCACAGCCGTCCTCCACCCTTCCCGCATTGTCTTGTCTCCTTCCACTGCTGCAGCAGCCCGAGACAGCAGTCATTGCTGTCTTTACTGCAGTCCAGCCGCCCAACCGACTGTTTTCCCTCATTCCAGCTGCTGCCCCTTGCCGCCACCCCTTCCCCTCACTGTCATCCTTAGAAAAATAGTAAATCTGCTGTGCTCCAGCTCTTCAAGCCACCTACCACCCCTTCCAATCCACTTAGCTGACCATCACCACTCCTCGATCGAACCTGAGTGTGTTCTGTTGTTGATATTTTCCTATTTCTGTTTGTGTGATTGTAAGTTTTTATTTGAATTCAGCAATAATATTATTTTCTCATTGTTGTTTGGTTAACTCCCATATCCCAATCACATGACGATTAGCTCTAAGAAAGAATTCCATTACTTTCTGCAGGCTTTTTAAACTCTCAAGTGGAAATAAAAGCCCTAAAATTTCACATAAAACAAACAAGCAATCAATTAAATCGTGTCAGCATAAGAAAATTAGATAAAATAAAAATAAAAATGGTATTGCTAGATGGATGAAAAAATGCATAACCTGTGTACTTGGATGTAAAAATAGTGTTACCATCATCTCCATCCTCATTAATCATTTTGTTATTGAGTTGGCTAAACATTAGTTTATAGAATCTAAATAATCACGTTAACTGTATGATGCAGATCCTTCTATTATGGGGCTTTGTTGTTTCCTCTTTCCCACTTTGTTAGTTGCCTCCCTACGTGTCTTGTTGCGTTATTTTCAAACATAGGATTTGTAATGGTTCTAGGGACTCTATTTATCAGCCCCTGCTTACAGTATTCCCAAGTACTATTGTAATTCCAAATTCATTCATTCAAGTAAATAACACTTAAAATTTTAGTTAACTACTCTTTTGGTAAGATGAAATTGAACATACAAAAAATCCAACACTAATGATACTTCATTTATGTAGATATTTTATAATTTATAACTTGGACAACCACAAGATTTATGATAAACATATTGTTCAAACGATACTGCAATGGTTTCAAAAGCTGCTAGAATAATGAGATTTAAAAGATCAATAATTCAATATATTTTACCTGATTTCGGCACGAATATGCTCAATATTCTCACATTTTTTGGCATAATCTTCAATCTGATGGATATCAACCCCAAAATATCTGGAGATGTTAGTAAGAGAATAACTATTCAAGTATTATTCTCGTTCCGTAGTTGAATGATAATTAGAAGAAAAGATCAAAAGATGCTAGAAATGGAAACAATAGTTAAGTATACCGCAATATTAAGGCAAAAATCAAGAAAATTTCATTGACAACAAGCAATGTGTATTATCTGCTGAAGATGAAATAACTAATGCGTAAAAGCAGTGATCTAAAGCTGAAATCCATGAATTCTTAAAGCTCCATTACAAACATATAAGTTGATCAAATGAGGATCTTGAAAAGAAGATTAAAAGAGAATTGAGATAAAAATAATACACTTAAGTATGTGTTTGTCATCATAAAGGAGATACATAAAATCGTGATCATAATGGAGGAATTTAAAATGTGTCATACACTAAAGCAATAGGAGAGAAAAATGAAACATAAGCTTAGGAAAATCACCTTCGCATCTTAGAATCAGAAAATGAATATATGCAAGGAAAGATATTATGGTAGTATTTTTACACTAAGGCGATTCATAGAAGTATAGAGGGCAGCATATGAAATTTGTTTCATTGAGAAGGAAAATAACTAAAAGCCAAAAGAAATGATTTAATGTGCATTAAGGATAAAAGGTATGTATTCAAAAGTATATGTTGATGCTATAAAAGATATGTATGATGGAAAAAAGATTAATACTGACAAAATTTTGAGTGAATAAAATATTCCCATTCATAGTAGGATACATCAACGAACAACTTCAATTTGTATATTTTTATATTGGTTATGAAATCACAATTCAAAATGGTGTAATATTGTGTATGTTATTTGCCAATGGCATAGCTATCATCAATGAGAAGCCTACATAAATAATAAAAAGTCAAACCAATTGACATTTTTATAAAAATGACTGGGCATATATACTGCAATTTTAGAGGGAACAAAATAAATGAGTCATATCATTAGAAAATCAAGTAAAACACAAGTTTGATTAGTTAAAGTATTTTGGATATAGTTTACAAAAGAATAAAAAATATATTTAAACTATAAAATTTGGTCTTAAAATATGATAGTTAAATAAATAAATGTCTAAAGTGTATTATGTTTTAAGAAAACATTGTGAAAATTTAAAATGGTAAATGTCATAATAACTTTCAACGCAAAGATAAGCTTTCAATGATTAAGAACTAATCAGGATACTCCAAGTCTGAATTCTGCTGCAAGCAATATATGGTTCTAACCCCGATTTTGACAAGCTTGTCAACATCTGATGGATTCTGCAATAGTGCAGCATATGATTTAAGCAAAGGAGGAAAAGAGAAATAGTGAACAACCAACACGCAAGTGGAGTACCTGTAGGCAAGAACCAACAATTAAGTCTGGAAGAATAAAGTTGTAGTTCATCCCAAGCTCATGCCGATAGGTTAGCACTGAAATACAGTTTTTGCAAGCAGGATATATTAGATGATAATTATAATTGTTGTATGAAATAGAGTTAACATAATTTAACACCAAAAGGCACTACCCAAAACAAACATAATTCTATTCAAATAAGAGAAAAATAGCAAACATTAGCAGATTCACCTGCACCCATAGCTTGTGTCATGTTATCGCTATATTCTTCAGATTTCTCTTTTTGCACGTCAATGCCACCCTTTTCACTACTCTGAGCAGGACCTGATGATGCCTGAGAAATGATCTTATTAGTTATTATCAAAAGAAGTGCTCTCAGAAAAGCTACACTCTCCCTCAGGGTTTGATTATCCAATCCTAATTAATATCTATATTACCAAGAAAAAACCCAAAACTTGCTATGTTTTGTAACTTCCCGTTAATATTAATTGGGGGAGAGGAAACGAGAGAACAGGAGGAAGAGAGAAAGATGAATCATGCATTGGTGTATGTTTTATATAGTATGTTGAATTGAATGTGATAAGCACATGAATGATATGTTTATGTTGACTGCTTGTATGTGCATGACTGACTGACTTTATGATACTAGTGAGGGAACACTAAGATACCCGTGCATGTATAAGAAAAATGATATTGATATTGAAGTACATTAAGTTGTATAATTTTTAGACGGTGCTCCTATGACGATTGTACAGATATAAAATAATATTCATTCATTGAATAACATGTTAAATGTTTATATTGATCTATTAAAAGCTTAATCGGTAAGCATATTATTTTTTTTTTCTTTTTTATTACTGTAGTTTAGAAGTATGAGTCTTCACTGACTTGTTCAGCTCATTATTATTTTTAAACTAACTTTTCAAGTTAATTAAGTGATTAAAAGATGAAAGATAGAAGATAAAATGTTTATAAAAGACGTGAATAACCAATAACAAAGTAATTTTAAATATCTAGTGGTTTTTATTTATTAATAATTAATTATAGAAGATAATTATAAAAAATTTTAATTCTCACTGTCCGACCATTTATTCTTGCTTGGTTAATTCCAAGCGCCAAGTCGCGTCATGATAAAAGTGGTATCAGAGCCAAGTTTTAAGATTAATTAATGAAATCTTGATAAAAGAGTCAATGGGTATTATAAAAAAACTTTAATATAAAAAATTAAAATTTCAAGTTAACTCAAATTAATAATTATATCCATTCATACATGGGGCTGCACTCGAAATTATAGAAGAAGGGAGCGATAGAAAATTTATGGATGGATTATGTCCTCATAGGCGAGGAGGCATGAGGAAGTATCAGAGTAGAGTTTGTAGAGAAGCAAAGAGGATGACGTCGACTCCTCAAGCAGGACGGAACCGAGCATAGAGTAAGAAGGAATTGTGCATCTACGGGTAAGGGTTTCGACCAACCAGCAAAGAAAAAGAGGAGAGCACGAAGCGTCACAAAGAAGAAGGAAAAAGAGTCGAGCTCATACGAGAGGGAGCCGAAGCCGAGATATTGTGTATTGTGGATTAGAGTAGAGCGCAGAGGGAGGAAGAAACTTTTGTTCGACAGGGGAGGTAAGCTTTAATTAAATTATTTGATTTAATTGTTATTATTATTATTATTATTTATATATATTTATTTAATAGAAAATTTTAGCGGGATTATATAAAGAAAAATAGGAAAATTTAATACATAAATAAAGTTAATAGCTGATTAAAATAATATTTTTTAAAATATGGTAATATAAATGTGATGCTTATGCTCGGTTTCCAATTTAAAGGAGTTAATGTCAAGGCAAAATAAATAGCAAATTAATCGACATCGAGATAAGTACTCANCAAAGTTAATAGCTAATTAAAATAATATTTTTTAAAATATGGTAATATAAATGTGATGCTTATGCTAGGTTTCCAATTTGAAGGAGTTAATGTCAAGGCAAAATAAATGGCAAATTAATCGACATCGAGATAAGTACTCATACTATTAATCTATAGTAATCATTTATTTCTTCTCAACTATTTTTTAGTTAATAACACTTGCACATGTTTTATTCTGATTGAAATATTCTTTTCTTTATCGGGTGTATTGTTATGAATGTTTGTAGCTACTTACTATCACACACTGGTGTATGTTTTATAGAGTATGTTGAATTGAATATGATGAGCACATGAATGATATATTTATGTTGATTGTTTGTATGTACATGACTGACTATGATGGAGTCATATTTTTATAATAATAGTGGTGTAACACAAAGGTACCTAGGCACATATATGAAAAATGATATTGATATTGAAGTATCATGAGTAGTATAATTCTTAGACAGTACTTCTGTGACAATTGTACAAATATATAATGACATTGATTCATTAAATAGGAAGTTAAATATTTATACTGATTGATTAAAAAGCTTAACCGGCATGCACATTACTTTCTTTCCCCTTCTATTTTTGTAGTTTAGAAGTATGTGTATTCACTGTTATTTAGCTCATTATTATTTTTAAACTAACTTTTCAGATTAGATAAAAGGGATAATGTTTATAGAAGACGCGGACAACTAATAACTAGGTAATTTTAAATATATTACTCTAAATTTGATTTGTGTCTCTTTCGTTTATTAATAATTAGTTATTAAAAATAATTATGAAAAATTTTAATCCTCACTGTCCGGTCGTCTATTCCAGTCATGGTTAATTTCAAACCCCGGACCAAGTCAAGACATGTTTACAGATTTGTCAATAATATTAAAATTACCGCACACAGAATCTCAACTATCGATAATATGAATAAGAAATAGTTTTACACACACTTTAAATGGACAAGAAATTTTACACCTTTCTTCAAACTTCTGGCAACCCTAACAAACTTTACTCTTCTTAACATCATGAATATTATGTTTTAATGGTAACATGTTTAACCATAGGTTAACACCACTCTTACAGAATTAACCGCCCTGTTAACTTGCAAATTCCCTTCTGATAACTCCATTCTTGCCGGCTCAAATAAAAATAAAATAAAAGCCCAAGTTGTAAAGTAGCTTTCTCCGCATGACAGGTGTCAGACTAGTATAAGAAGGTCAACAACTCCAAGCTAGAAGACCAAGAAAATAGAGAAACCCAGCCAGACTAAGTACATCAAAAACAGGATATCCGAATTAAGTACTTGTGGCAGCCAGAGTGCAGTTATAATGAGAAGCTTGACCGTCAGAAATCTGATTGCAATTGGAGAGAAGAAAGATATGCAGATTAAGGTGCATGAGGTGATTGAAGTAGTTAAACAATGAAACCTTGAGGTTTTAATTAATCCTCACGAGGGGAACTGAACAGCGTCCAAATTTCAAAAGTTGAAGGCCAAAAATGACGATACAAAAAGTAACCTAGACAATGCGAAAAAAATGGCTGCAGTATATAACCTAGAATTGGCAGCAGTAGGGAAAATGAAAGTTAATGGAAAAGTTACTAAAACTATTGGAAAGCAGAAGAGACAATAAGTGGCTGCTTTAGCATAAATGCTTCAGATTTTCTTGGTTAAGCAAAACTACTTAGTTAAACAAAACTTAGAGTTGAATGATGTACATAGGAAAGAAGAGAGCTGAGATTTTCTTGGCGTTGAAGATAAGCAAGAAGCTTGTTCTAGGTTAAACAAAACTTCTAGAGAGTAGAATGATGGTTCTTGGTTGTTGATGAAAGAATAAAATTGATATGCACATAGGAACCAAAGATTCATCATTTAATCAAGCATAAATTGACACCGCAGTTAACCAAAATAGCAACGAAAATACAAATATTATTGCGGAAATTCATAAGGGATTACAATCAAGACATCAGAAAATAGGAAAACAACAACACACACAAAACTAGGGCGTATGTCGGAAAGGTGGTGATACACCTCGGCACCAAAATAAGCGAACAAACCACGAAGTACGGCAATAGATAGGTGGAATAATAAAAAAAAAAGCAGCCCTTACAAAATTCAAAGGAAATAAGCACGATACAAGGTTAATCTACTATTTGAGAGGTAGATCGACTCTCCTACACTCTAGGCGTCGCTAGGAACGCCACAAGAAAAAATAAAACAGCAGCCACAACCAAATATGCATAAGAAAAACAAGCCCTAGGTTATTTTCTTTAATAAAATTCTCTCTCGGCATTATAAAAACTTTCCTTCCAAGTCTTCCCTCCCAAACTTCTTTAATTTCTCTTTCTTGAATATGTGATTAAAGCCCTCGTGGATCCCCTTTGCTCCCTTCCTTTTTTCTATCACAACACCCTGCTCCTTTCCTTTTTCTATCGCAGCAACCTGCCCCTCGACTCCTCGTGGAAATGTCCGGCCTACTTGGCCGGTTGGAGGATGCTGGACCGGTTCACATACAGGCGGTGTAACAATCCTCCCCTCCCAAAGACGTACTTTGTACTCAAGGTGGAACGATAGAAATTGCTTGTGGATCACCTCGTAAGGCTTCCATGTTGCTTCATAGCTTGGCAATCATTTCCACTTCACCAATATCTCATTGGCTCCCCTCACTCCTTGACACACTCCTTAGATCTCTAGTGACTCAAAAATCACTTCCAAGTCCTCCGTCAGCGTCGGCAGTAGTGTAAACAAGAGTGTATGATCTCCAATCGCATGTCTCAACTGTGAGACATGTAAAACCGGGTGTAGTGCCAACGCGAATGATAGTGGTAACTTAAAACAATAGGCCACTGCCTTGATGTGTGTCATCACCGCATAAGACCCAAAGTATCATGATGACTTTTTCTCACTTCTCCTCCTGGCTAATGTTTTCTATCAGTAGGGCTTTAGTTTCAAGTAAACCATGTCTCCTCATACAAATTGCATCTCTCTCCTATGTTCGCCCACCTTCCTCTTCATGATTTGTTGAGCTCTTAGTAAATGCCCCTTGAGCTCTGCTAGTATCATATCCATCTCTTCCAAGTACTGATCGAAGTTGGATACCGGTTTAGTACCATGCTCATACTGTATCAAGTAAGGTGGATACCGCCCATACAATACCTTGAAAGGGGTTATCCGTGTTGCAATGTGGTACAAAGTGTTATACCAATATTCTGCCCAAGTAATTCGTTTAGCCTATAACTTCGGTGTATCGGATACAAAATAACGCAAGTATGTCTGCACACTCCTATTGACCGCCTCTGTTTGCCCATCAGTCTGAGTTTGATATGTGGCACTTCTTTTAAAGACTGTCTATTGCAACATGAGTAACTCCTTTCTTGAAATATGCATTTGCATTAATATATCAAAAAAGATACAAAGCTATGCAAGTATGCATTTATGATGTACAAAACTGAGATCTATCATCTACAAGTATAGTAGAGAATTCTTTAGCATCAACAATATCATTAAAAGAAAAGAGCTATTGAGGGCAAGCTTTGCACAAAAATGAGCGGCCTATTACAATCATGAGAAATGTGCAAAAAAGAATTTGTCTAAACTAAAGGAAAGCAAACTTTGGGGCAAGTTGAGGGTTGAGGTGCCAAAATTCCTTCTTCATGGATGATTGTAAAGAGTTGCATAACGTTGGCATTATTGCCTTCAATAATAATACCTTTGAGCACAAACATCCACGATTGACACAATTTTTGGAGAAAACGCACAACCAAAAGTTCCACTTGTGAGCTATCCCAATGCTCAAAATTTTGTCCCATGGCAATGATTCCAACACCGCACTCATCACGGATAATAGTCCCAGTGCCCACGATCCTAGAAGCAAGAATAACCCATCCACATTCATTTTTATCCATCCAGGAGGAGGGGGGTAGGGGGGATGCCAGAAGAAAGAAGTGACCGACCGAAAGGCCAGCTAGCAACTCATGGCCCCCAAAGTGGGTAGAAATGAGTCCACGTGAGAGCTGTGAGAATGGACACGTTAATAGTAGTTGGTGTGTCGTGTGGTCTATTGTGCACTATGGCGTTGTGAGCCCGCCAACAGTGGTGAATAATATATCAATGACAATAGAGTTGAGCCACTTTACAATTTGGGATGGAACCCAACTCTTTCACCATCTCGTTGAAGAAGTTTAATAACTCCTTCCAGAATTGGCTGAGGAATACCTTGCCCCTATCTAATGCAATCGATTCTAGTACCCCGTGCAAACGAACCACTTCCCAGATAAACACCACTGTGACAGAGACCACAGTTTAGGGATGTTGTAAGAGAATGAAATGTGCATACTTAAGCGATCCACAACCACTATGAACACTGTGAACCTTCTGACCTTGAACCCCTTGATAAAATCTATCATCACTTCTTCCTAAAACTTTCCCGGTAAAGTTAATGGTAGTAGTAACCCTCCTGGTGTTGTGGTCAAGTACCTATGTCGCTGGCACACATCACATTTTGTCACCATGCCCTCCACGTCACTGCGCATCCCCACCAAATAAAGCTCTGCCGCCAAATCATTGTAAGTCTCCTGCACCTTTGATTGTCCCTTGAACGCGCTACCATAAAACTTTTATAATAATCTGAGAATATACTCCAACTTTTTGGATAGCACGAATCGCCCCTAGTGGAGCAGTTGTTATCCTTCAATGCATGTTTGGGATGACTGTTCTGATCCTGCAGTAACTCAGCTCTTATCTTCTTCATCTCCTCATCCCTTTCGCTCTCTTGTCTCAAGGCTTCCCCATTTAGGACCAAGAGTACTGATAGGGTCGTCAATTGGGGTTCCTCCACCTTTCTCAACAGTGTGTCGATTGCCGTGTTCTTCAATTATAATAGGTACTGAATCTTGAAATCATACCCAGTAGCTTGGATAGCCATCTCTGATGCACCTCGGTCACTATCCGTTGCTGCAAAAGATACTTTAAACTCCTCTGATCTGTCCTAACCAAAAAAAGTAGTCACATCCAGGTAAGGCCGCCACTTCTCAATTGCCAAGACAATAGACATCAATGCTCGTTCATATGCTGACTTAAACATTGCTCTTGTCGTAAGAATTTGGCTGAAGTAGGCAATCAGAAACTAATCCAACATGAGCATTGTTCTCAATCAGTATCCTGACGAATCTGTCTCCACCACAAATAATTTATTGAAATCTAGAACTGCTAATATCGATACGCTAGTCATGGCCCTCTTCAGATGTTTAAATGTCTGTGTTGCTGCTTCCCCCCAATTGAAATTGTATTTCTTCCGTCAATGGTCATGCTTTCGTGTCATATCCTCTCATGACCTTATTGTAGTAGCCTGCGAGCCCCAAGAATCCTCTCAACTCCTTCAAATTCCTTGGTAAGGGTCAATCAACCATAACCTCGATCTTTGACGGATCCATAG
Source organism: Phalaenopsis hybrid cultivar (assembly GCA_002079205.1). Taxonomy (NCBI): domain Eukaryota; kingdom Viridiplantae; phylum Streptophyta; class Magnoliopsida; order Asparagales; family Orchidaceae; genus Phalaenopsis; species Phalaenopsis hybrid cultivar. Next base: position 35,557 of record JXCR01138140.1, read on the forward strand.
ATACCCCCGTTCTGGTCACCACATGTCCCCACCTGTAATTATGTAAAAGAACACTTCTTCAAATTAGCATACAATTGGTGCTCCCTCAACTTCTCCAAGACTGTTCTCAGGTGCCCCACGTGCTCTGTCTCAGTACGACTGTAGATCAAAATTTCATCAAAGAAAATCAAGACAAATTTCTGAAGATATGGTTGAAAAACTCTATTCATGAGGGATTGAAATGTCGTCGTGGGGTTGGAGAGGCCAAATGGCGTCACTAAGAACTCATAATATCCTTCCTGTGTCTTGAATGATATCATGTGCAAATCTGTTGGATTCATCCTGATCTGGCGGCACCTTGACTTAAGATCAATTTTTGAGAAAATGTTTGTCCCATAAAGCTCATCTAGCAACTCATCAATCATAGGAATACAAAACTTGTCCAACACCGCTTTCTTGTTCAAAGCCCGATAGTACACGCAGAATCTCCAAAACCATCTTTTTTCTTCACCAACAGGACGGGACTGGAGAAAGGGCTCATACCAGGCCTGATAATCCCTGCCTCGAGCATCTCTCAAATCAGCTTTTCTATCTCATCCTTCTGAAATTGGGGGTACCTATATAATTTGACGTTGATAGGAGAAACACCCTCCTTCAATGTAATTGCGTGCTCGTGCTCCCTCAGAGAAGATAATTCGTTTAGCTGCTGGAAGATATCTATAAATTGTTGTAGGAGCTGTTGGGCCCCTTCCATAAACTCTGTCAATCCTAGTGTCCGTTTAGGGCAGCTTATTTAGGTGCGGCGGTGTTTTGAAAACGCCACCGTGGTGTTTTTTTAAAGTGTTCGGCCCAACGTTTTTAAAACTACGATAATCGCGTAATTAATTTCTTTCTACACATCGCACGCGGGGCTCCTCTTACGTTCGGCAATTGTTAGGGTTCTAATTCCTCCTGTGCCCCTGCGATATCTCTGTCGCGCTCTCCCTCGTCATCTCCTTTCCCAATCTTCTCCTTCTTAAACATTGATTCTTCGGGTGAGATCTATATGTTGCAATGCTTTTTAGTTGATTTTTTACTCGTTCGATCTTCTCTGGTTGGTTTTATGTCGCTCGATTTGATTATCTTTACTTTTTGCAAGAATTGGTTTTCTTTAAGGTTGTCTTTAGAATGCCTTTGCTGGATTATTTGGGAATGCGTTGATAGAAATGGATCTTAGGTTTTTCTTGAGTTTTCTCTGCAATTTTTTTTTTAAGGTTTTCTTGAGAAAGGCAGATGAGCAATGGGGGAAACTTTGGTTCGAAATGAAATTTTGGTTCGCAATGTGGGAAACTTTGTTCTTCTCGTCCTTGTTCTTTTATGCAAAATTTTGTTTCGAAAATTGGGAACTCAGCTAGTTCGATCTGTTGTTGTCCGAACTGTTGGAACCGTTTAACTGTTGGAATGTGCTTCAATGCGTCCCTTTTATATTGTTCTTCAAGGAATGTGCTTCAAGACATTCCCTATTATATTGTTCTCAGTTACTTCTTAGCATTCCCTATTATACAGTTGGAATTGTTTGATAAGCCTTTTATGTTGTACCTCAATGGAATTCGCTATTACGAAAAGTGGGAACTCAGCAGTTCGAACTGCTGGAATTTTTTAGCTGCACCTGTTATATTGTTTAACTCCACCTATTATATTGTGTCTGATTGCAATGTTGCTCAATTATGGGGTTTAGGTGCACCTGTTTAGCTGCACCTGTTATATAGAATGTTACTCCTATTATAACCTGGAATTGTTTAGCTGCACATGTTGAGCTGCACCTGTTATATATAAAGTTGCTCAGTTATGGGGTTTAGGGGCATTTGTTTGAATGTACAAATACTGATCCACTCTTTAGGGGCTTTTAGGGGCATTAGTTAGATGAACAGGTGCAGCTAAACAATGAATTCCATCTGGTCTCTTTAGGGGCATTTGTTTAAAGCTGCACCTGTTTAGCTGCATCTGTTATATAGAATGTTGCTCCTTCGATGTCGAGGCTAGAGAGGAGATACAATGCTAATATGTTGTATTGCTCTTTAGAGATTTGGTTATTATATTTTGGTATTTCCTATGAGAGGAGATACAATGCTAATGCTCATATGTGAAAGTTTATGTCTTTTGACATTTTTCGGCATTTCCTACTATTTCTGATAAAGATATGCAATGCTTATATTTTAGAGCTTCTATGGCAGTTGCTTCCGTTCGAATTGGGTTCCACGACATATATGAAAAGTTTTATATCAAATTTGATGTGTATTGCTTTATTTCACACTATTTGTATCAAATGTAGGATGTTTATCGAGAACTATTGCTATGTATATCAAAAGCATAGCTATGTAACCTTACACAATTTCATAATAAAATATATTTGATGTCTTACTGTGGACGTATGCCTTTGACTGAACCACATAATTCCTTTGTGTCATTATTTTTTATTTTTTCTTCTGAGCAAAGGTTTTATTTTTCTTCTGTGAGATTTACCTATTACTTCAGTTGGATTTGTTGTGAATGTATGCTCAATTTGTGGATGTAGGTTAACTTTTTTAAATATATCTATGTGTTTCATCTCTTGTTAGTGCATTTCGCTAATTTTTCTATGCATGTTTAGTTACAAATTGAATTTCTTTACACAATATGTAATTCTTCATATAGTACCACAATGTCTAAGACAAGTAAAGGTGGCTCCTCAGCGATGTGGGATAAGGAGGTTACAATTATTTTTTGCAACCTCCGCATCACCGAGATTGAGATTGGGAATAGGCCGACCACCTATTTCAACAGAGAAGGCTAGCAAAACATATCTAAAAGGTTTAAAGAATTGACTGGAATGAATTATGACAGACTTAAGTTTAAAAATAAATGGGATCAATTGAAGAAGTGGAAAATTTGGAAGGAGCTGAAACGTGGATCCACGGGGTTGGACTGGGATCCAATCAAACGGACAATTGATGCTCCTGAGGAATGGTGGGCCAAGAAATTAGAATTAAAATTATCATTATTTTTTTGTTACTTACAAATATTTTCATTTTAAACAATTATCCTCCTCAACTCTAAATCCTTACTGTAATGTTATAAGCAATGCCGACAGCAAAAAAATACAAGCAGAGCGAAATTGACCATGATCTTGAAGATAAACTTGACATTATGTTCAAAGGGATAGTGGCGACGGGAAAGCAAGCATTTAGCCCGTGTGAAACAGGGTTTACAGGAATACTCGATGACTTTCCACCAGAGCAGGTAGCAGTTGACGAAGAAATACACAGCGTTAACCAGAGGGAGATGAGGGAATCAAGCTCAAATGAAGAGGCCAAGGCTAAGAAAAAGAAAGAAAGAAAATGATACTTTTGTCAAAACTTCATTTGACAGACTCATAGATGCTTTTGGAGCAGCATCGCCTGCTCCACTACCTGACAGCACTATCTTCGATTGTCTTCACACTTTGAAAAACATCCCTGAAGTTGTAGCGGATAAGCACTTTCTGTGGTAGGAAAGAATGTTTAACAAATGTCACTCCTTTTTACGTGGGGTAATTGAAAAAACGTTTGGTGTGTGAAAGAAGAAATGGGTCATCCTACGTGATATGTCATCATATCCATTTCAAAAGCAGGTGCATATTGTGGTGTCAGCAATGACACTTCATAATTTCATACGGCGACACCCTTCAAGTTCAAATACGAACTATAGTATGGCTGATAACGAAGAGCTGACAGTCTATGAAGAACCATCAGAAATCATGATCGGGTCTTCAGTTCCTGAGGATGAGAATGAATTTAATAAATTTGTAGTTCATGACGCGGAGGGTGTGGCTGAGATGGCTGCTCTGACGGAGTCCATAGCAGATGCTATATATGACAGTTAATCCAGCAAGTCATTATTTTCTTCGTATATATGTAGATTAATTTTTATGTGTATTTTATTTTTTTGGGATAAGTACTGACATTCTTTTTTTTTGTTTTTATTGCAATTATACAAATATGACTTCTAAGATATCAGTTACAGACAGAAGTATTTTATGTTATTGTGGACTACCGTCTTCGTTGCTCACGTCGCGTTAGTCTCATAGCTTTGGGAGGCAGTTCTATGGTTGTGCCAAGGGTGTTTCTGCTCGTTGCGGCCTCTTCCGGTGGGCTGACAGTCCCACATATTATACTGTCAGCAGTCATGGGAATCCGATATTTTCCCAGGTTGATAGTGCAGATGAGGACAGACATAGCTAGAGTTTGAAATTAAATATTTTAATATTTTTAATTGTAGTTATACTTGTCTTTGTACTTTTTTTATTTCTTCTGGTACTCAGGAGAGTATGAGAACTGTATCTCATCTTTTGAAACTGATCTGTGATGATTGTATGCTTCCGTACTACCAATAAGCTATTCTGAATAAGCTGCCCCAAACAGTTTTATCAGACATGGACAGGAATATCATTTAACCATCAATAAGTTAATCTGAATAAGCTGCACCAAACAACAAGCCAGATTGTTCTGATAATCTGCAGATTATCAGAATAATCTATTTATCAGCAGATTATAAATAATCAACAGCTACGCCAAACAGACCTTAAATCTTGAATCTTTTCAATGCTCTGCAACTCCACAAAGTAGCATAGTCCCGCTCCCCAAATCAACTTGACAATGGTTTTAAGCGACACCATGATTTTGCATAAGCTAGCATCTCCTCTTAGCACCACCTTCCTACCCTCTACTTGGAACTCTATCGTGAAGGACTTCCAATCCATCTTCATCTCTCTCAATGTTCACAGCCACTTCATCCTCAAAATCACATCTATGTTGCCCAAATATAAAAGAAGTCTTCCGCAACTTGTAGGTCATGTAGTGTCAGAACTAACCACTTGCAAATTCTCATCATGACACTGAAGCTCCCTATAGTTACAACTTCAACTCTAGCTTCTCTACAGTCTGATTTGAGATAATGTTATGTGTGACCCCGCTATCCAACAACACCACAATCGGTTGTTCCCCGATCCATCCCCTTACCTTCATGGTGTGATTCGGGGGGTAAATCCCACCATCGAATTAAGGGACACGTCTGACATATCCAAATGCAGATGTTCCTCCTTCATTGCTTCCTCTTTTGATTTATCACTCGTTGTATTCTCCTCCTGAAAGAAAAGAATCAGAAGGGCGCGCCCCTTGCAACGTTATCCTATAGCATATTTCTCGTCACAGCGATAACACAATCCTTTAGCTCTTTTGTCCTACACTTCTATATCTGTGAACCGCTTAAAATTACCCCCAGGACTTGGTCTTGTACTCTTCTCCTTCGGCATCTCTTTCTAAAATGACATCGTGTGGGTCCTCGGTGTCTTAGTTGTCATGGCGCTCATGTGGAATCCACCGGTGTTGCCACCTTTATCGGTCTTCTTCACCTGTTTCTTGTCCTCCATCATCTGGGCGAGCTCCATCATTTCCCTCAGGTCTTGCGGTCTCAAGGGGCGGATGGCTGCTCTTATGTCGGGCTTTTTTTTTAAGAAATTTTCTACCAATCCTTATATCAAAATCCCCCTCAACCTCCCTGACAAGAGCTCAAACTTCTCCCGATATTTCATACCGTCCCCTTCTGAGTCAGATCATAGAATTGCTCGTGTAGGTCTTCTTCCCAAATGGCTCGGAAATGCTTCAACAAGCAATCCTTAAACTCCTCCCATAAGTGCATCCTCCCTTTCGAAGAATGGTAATTTCAGTTTCTTGACCCTTGCATCTCGACCCCAACCACCTCTTCCTATGGTGTTTCCCTCCATCCGTCTAGGGTGGAACTCCCTCCTTCGGTCATAAGCATATCCCACTTTTGAATCCCTCCTGCCTCTTTCGTGCACTTTTGTTCCCCTCACACCATCCCACCAATTTTCGGCACATCACACTCCATCGGAAGTCTCAACCCCTCCTCCTCTTGGAGTCCTATAAGGACGTTGTAGGTAGAAAAAATCTTATTTGTTATCTTCTCACTCGATCTCCTTCCCTTTTAATCCCTTTTAACCTAGCCAAGAATTCTCCGATCAACCCTTGGTTAGGATTTGTAACTGGAGTGATCGGCACGGCCTTGGCATGCATCTCCATGAGTTTTTTCATCATCTCCCGTTTCTCCTATGCTCTCAAACCCATCCTCTATCCGACTTTCAATGAAATAAAACCTGTCCTCCATGGTGGCGAACCTCTCATCTATTCCAGATCTAATTTGCCCTACCTCTCAAACCCACCAAGATCGATACTATGATACCAATTTGATACACTTCGACACCAAAATCAATGAACAAACCACGAAGAAAGACAATAGATAGGTGGAAGGATCACAAACAAGAGCTGCTCTTATAAACTTCAAAGGAAATAAACACAATACAAGGTTGATCTACTATTTGAGAGGTAGATCGACTCTCCCACACCCAAGACGTCGGTAGGAACATCACAAGAAGAAATAAAACAGCGGCCACAACCAAATATGCAAAAAAAAAAAAGTCTAGATTGCTACCTTTAATAAAATTCTCTCTCGGTATTTCAAAAGCTTTCTTTCCAAGCCTTCCCTCCCAAACTCCTTTAATTTCTGCTCCTTGAATATATGATTAAGGCCTTCATGGATCCCCATTGCTCCCTTCCTTTTTTTGTTGCAGCACCCCGCTCCTTTTTCTGTCGCAGCAACCCGCCGCTCGACTCCTCGTGGAAGTGTCCGGCCTGCCTAACCAATTGGTGGATGTTGTATTGGTTCACATAAAGATGGAGTAACGGGTGGTGATGCGGTTTGAGCGGAAACTAAGGTTATGGAGGCTTGTAAAGTGGCAGGATAGCAAATTGGTAATCGATCGAGAGGGCGAAGCAGGTGAATGAAGGTTGTCAGTTAGGTAGCCGTAGGGAGGGATGAAGGCTGGCGATTTGGGGGTTTCTACAAGGACGAATGGTGGTAGGTGTAGGGGGTGTTACAGAAGGGAGGAGGGTTAGTAGAGGGGTTAGAGGAAGTCTGGTAATGGGGTTTGTGGCAGGAAGGAAGGCTGGTAGAAGGGTTACAGCAGGGAGGAAGGTTGATAGAGGGAAAGTTAGCAGAAGGGTTGCGACAGAAAATAAGGGAGCAACGGAAGACATAGAGGTGCGAGGAAGGGGTGGTAGTGAGCTGACAGAGGGGAGGGGAAAGTAAAATATGGACGTAATCACAATCTCGGAGCAAGATACAACCGGAGCGCCCTCTGTCCTCGAATACAACCCTTAACAAAGAAAAACAACATCGATGACAGAAATCTCAAAAACAAACTGAACTATAAAACAGAAAATAAAATGTTTATAATAGAAGATAACTACGAAGAAGAAGCCATTACCCTAGGACGACAACCCTAACTCCAAAACAATGTTCGACCAACCCCCTTGCAGCATCCTACTAAACCGATTCAGACCCCAGTCGGTTCAGTCCTTGGACATTTAGCCCTTCGTCAGTCTCCCGATGTTCGAGGAGTTTCGACCTCATTTGTCGAAGCTTCTGTTTGTTCATTGCTAATGATAGAGTTGTTGTCACTTCGCAGGCCTGAAGACTCTTCAACTACGGCCCTTAATGCTCCTAGATCCCACTAATGATTGTCTTGGCTCACAAAACATTGGAGCAGTTTTCTCTAATTTCAAGCATACATCCATATCAATCCAACCTTTTGGAGATAAACTAATGAAATGAACTGCGACTTTGTATCCCATATTTTTTGTTGAATATTACCAAAATAAACTATTGTTGGCTTAATCTAATTTGATGTAAGGGTAACCTGAACCTCCCAGAATGATGGTGGCCATGTCGGTAAGGTGCCAATTGTGATGATCTAAAATGCTCTCTGTTGTGGCTGCCCCATGTTTGAAATCGGCTTCTCAATTCTATAATCGCCTATCATCACCAAAATTGATCTCACTGGCGCTTCTCGGCTAGCAAGGGTACCTATGATCTCGAACTCTGCAGAAGATAAAAGTACAATATGTTTACCATCATTAGTCAAGGAGTAGGTGTTCAAATACCCATCATATGGAGTCTTGCGGCCATACTGGCACAGTCTCATAAGCAAAATATGGCAGACAACCATGAGCACCATATCACACCACTTTGATCTGCAGTTGGCTTCCAATCAAAAACTCCATTAGACAACTCCTGTCAAAGCCGATTCTACTCTCCTTTTAAAATCACATCGGAGAATACCGATAGAAATGTCTCTAGGTCATAAGGATCAATTTTTCCACCATCTACGTAGACATCACGTTCTTGCTGCCCCCTCTATTGATGATGAGACTGCATACATTTCCTCTCACGATGCAATGGGTGTAGAATAAGTTGTGAGGAAGCCACTGTGGTTCCCTTGTATCCTCAGTTTGTAGGACACGTCGAACCACGAGCATCTCGCCCTCATCCAGTGAAAGATGATACAAAGGGTGACTGCCACACCTTGCAACAAATTTAAACCCCATAATCAAGCAGAAAGAGCACACCCAACGGAGCTTCCAAGTTGAGCCCATCTGAAGAAAAACTATTTCAAAGTGAAGAACATGTGGAGCACCAACACTCTCAAATCCATCCCAACACGAACATGCGTCAAGTGCTACGGGTTTGGGCACAGTGTATCAAATTGCCCAAATAAGACTATGATATGTTTCACTAAGAAGGAAGCATTAAAAATTTGATAATTCATGGGAGAGAAAGAAGAAGTCAAAGAGGAGTCTCAACTTTCAGCCTATGAAGAAGAGATGCTAGTGTTTCAAGCTGAGCCCGAGAAAGAGATCACAATAGAATTAACATTGATTGTCGTAGAAGATATTGAGTCTGTGAAACCGATATCAGAAAAGGTGAAGCCATGTTGAAGGAATTGCCATACATCAGGACCGACAATTTATATATTCGGTGTTTGCCACTGAAAATGGTTCAACATGTCACACATTTTATTCCAAAGTTAGTTCCTCCAGAAGAATTTGTTTATCGACAGTGCCCAATCGAGTATGAGGAGTGAAAGAGGCGGATTATAGATTTAATGGCTCCATACTTGTTTTATGAGAATACACGTCTACATGCAGCTCCAACCAAGTTGTGTCAAAAAGAGATTGATATTTATTCTATCATGACAGGCTTAAGTAAATGTGTTTTGGAGTTGTCTAAAATGAACATGAGCATAGATTTTGCAGTGAGACTGCTTGCGACACAGCGAAGATATAATTTTGTTATGATGGTGGTAGATTAACTCCAGAAGCCTCCAGAGAATAAGGCGAAGTCTCTCCTACCTTGGGAGAATGATGCAAGATGCATGTTGCGAATGTCAGATGTGATACCATTGCAGAGAGGCATGCTTCCGCGATAGCGCAAGAATTGAACCAGACATTTTTTTTTATGCTCTTGCTATTTTTCAGTACGTTTCATTTTAACTTTCTTTCTTTTCTATTCTTTTCCTATTTATCTAATTTCTAATTAGGCTTTTCTAGTAGGGAACTATTTATATTCCGTTATTTTCTATTTTCTAGGACCTTTGAATTGCTTTGTGAATTTAGAGATTGTAATCTTTGGTTTATACCTATAGAGTGTTGTAACATATTCTTATTGTAAATTGTGTGTTTGTAGCTTGCATATAAATAGGTGGTGGAAGGTTCCCGTCACCCTAACATCGCTGATTCAGAGTTCTCTTCGCTAATTTCAGTCAGGACAGTCGTTGGCCGACGCCTATCTCCTCACAAACATCGCCAAACCCCCATACTTTATTCCCTCACTATTCCATAGCCAACTAACTGCAAAAATCTAATTCTCAAATACCTTTTAGGAGCCCTAGAATATTATCAATCCCATCTCCCTTATATTGGCATGAAGATTATTACTAACAAGCAAATAAAACAATTTCTTTGTAGTCTAGTGAACCCAATTAGAGCAATCAATAAACAAGAAAAAACAAAAAATCCTTGAAAAACAAGAAAAGCGCGAATTAATAAAAAAAGGATCTAAACAATGTAAACCGCAGCCATTTTGACATTGATTACGATGTTGATAAATGACTGAAGTTGAAGAAGTGGGTGATAGTTGTAGAGATTTATATAACTATAAAACCCAATTCCAAACAAATCAGACTTAGTGACTTACTTTCCTGGCAGCAATAACTTGGAGATGTGATGGAACCCGAAGATTGGATCGATTCATTNCGCTCTAGTTTGAATGCGTTCCAATTTCTCTCTATGGATCCAATTTTTAATATGTTTCAATGGTAAATAAGAGTAGTAGAGCTTAATGATACCACATACTAACGATAATTTCAAATACAAACTACTATAATTGCGATTAAAATAAAGATAAATATGGGTTGCCTCCCACAAAGTGCTTGGTTCAGCGTCGTAAGCCCGACCTATTTAGGTGTCATTCAGGTTGACTGATCATTAAAACCTTTTTAAAATTTGGTCTTTTACCCTCATAATAGGTTTTAATCTGTGTTCATTTACTTTAAATCTATGTCCCGTCTTCTGATCTTCAATTTCAACAGCTTTGTAAGTATAAACTTGAGTCACAGTAAAGGGTCCTAACCAAGAGACTTCAATTAAATAACTTCAGCCTAGTGTTGCAAAGTAAAAATTTTTGTCGCGGTTCAAAGTTCTTCTGGTTAATCTTCTGATCATGCCATAACTTTAATTTTTCCTTATAAATTCTGTCGTTATCATAAGACTCATTTCTTGATTCTTCCAATTCATTTAATTGTAACAATCTCTTCTTACCAGCATCTTTCAAATTATAATTGTTTTCTTCCAATTCATTCATTTGTAACAATCTCTTCTCACCAGCATCTTTCAAATTATAATTAAATAATTCATTTAGTTGTAACAATCTCTTCTTACCAGCATCATTAAAATTATAATTGAATTCTTTAATCACCCAATATGCTTTATGCTCCAATTCTACTGGTAAGTGACAAGTCTTTCCAAAAATCAGTCTGCAAAGAGTCATTCCAATATGAGTTTTATAAGCAGTCTTGTAAGCCCATAATGCGGTATCAAGTCTAGTGGACCAATCTATTCTACTGAGGTTTACAGTCTTTTCATGTATTTGTTTAATCTTTCTATTAGAAACTTCAGCTAACCCACTAGTTTGAGAATGATAGGCAGTAGAGATTTGATGAATAATATTAATTTTTTCTGCCAATCTTTGAATATATTTTTTTTTAAAATGGGATCCTCCATCAGTTATAATCATTCTAGGCATTCCGTATCTAGTGAAAATATTTTTCATTNTCTGGCTCCCAAATCACGTAAAGCTCTTCCATAAAAATTTTCACCAATAGCAAATGGTATAGTGAAGCTACCAGGATCTTTTAATTTTTCAGGAAGCTTTTTCTGAATAATTGACCTACACTCTTCGCTAAGTGCAACAGTTTTATTATCCATTAACTTCCTTTTCTTGTTGAGAATATCTTTTTAAATTTAACATAATTGGGCATTTGCTCTAAAGCTTCAATGAAGGGAATATTTACTGTTAACTTCTTAAGAATTTCTTAAAATTTGGAAAATTGATTATTTTTTTTGTGTTGCTTCAATCTTTGAGGAAACGGTGGTGGAGGTTTCTCCACAGTAATTTTCATTTGTGTAAATAGTTACTTTAAATCTGTGTACTCATGACCCTTTTCTTTTTCGGTATCCACTTTCACTTTTTCAGTTTCTGTTTCTTTTTTCACCTTTATTTCCAATTTTTTTCCACTTCGTAATTGTATCACTTTGATTTGTTCTTTTGCTTGATCTTTAGGATTTAGTACCACAGTACTAGGAAAATTTCCTAATGTTTGGTTACTAAGCTCAGTAGCGATCTGTCCCAATTGGTTTTCAATATTCTTAATAGCAGTTCCTTGATTTTGTAATTGACTTTCTTGAATTTGTAATTGATTTCCTTGATTCTATAATTGTTGACCAATGTTTAATATCAGCTCTTCCATAGACAACTTCTTCTACTTAATTTGAGTGTTATTGTTAAATCCTGGAGGATAAGAAAGTCTGTAATTTACATTTCTTTGGTTGGATGAATTTCCTAACGGGTTCACTCAGTTGTTTGCCCATTATTGATTTGTTGAAGAATCGTTATTCCAATTAAAATTTGGATGATTCTTCCAACCTTGGTTATAATAGTTTGAATAAGGGTTGTTGGGTCTATAATAGACATTTAAAGTCTCATAGGAAGGTTGAACATCCACAAATTGCCCAGATGAATTCTCTTCCATCATAGGAGGTGTTGGAGAATTTAAAGTCTCATATGAAGGTTGAACATCCACAAATTGCCCCAGATGAATTCTCTTCCATCATAGGAGGTGTTGGAGAATAATTCAACCCATAATGATCTGATTTCTTTGATGTTACAGCAATCTGTGAAGCTAACATAAATATTGCATCAGAATCATAGATACTAGCTACTCTTTTAGGATTTACCCATTCAAAGGGTCATTGAAAATTGTTGGTAGCCATCTCTTTTATCAATGAATAAGCCTCATCAAAAAGTTTTGACATTAAAGAACCACCAGCCACAGCATATATAATCGATCTAAGAGATCTCACTAATCCATTATAAAAAGTTTGAATTATCAACCGATCTCGTAATGAATGATGAGGGACTTCCTAAGAAGATCTTTAAATCTCTCCCAAGCATCATATATTAACTCTCCATCAATCTGACAGAATGATGTTATGTCATTTCTAAGTTTAGCAGTTTTTGATGAAGGGAAGTATTTCTATAAAAGTTCTCCCTAAGTTCTTATAGATCCTGGTGCTAACAAATTTAACCACATCTTAGCCTTATCCCTCAGTGAAAAAGGAAAAAGTCTAAGTCTAATAGCATCGTTTGAGACTCTGTCTTATTTAAAAGTAGCACACAGTTCTAAAAAACTAGCGAGGTGTAAGTTTGGATCTTCATTTAGTGTACCTCTAAATTGATTGTTTTGTACAATTTGGATAATAGCACACCTATTTATGCCAAATAGGAGCACACCTATTCTTTACCCTTTGGTCCAGGCATAAAGAACATTGACTAATCCTACGCTTGTTTACTGAATATGCGGCTAGGCTGGGAGGATACCGACTCTCACTTTGGAGTTTCCACGTTCCCCTCACCTGAGGGCTAACATCTACACTTCAGCACCCAAACGATNAGGCTCTGAAGAACAGTGAGAGAGTGCACTTACCTGGGGAGACTTTGAAGGCAGTTCATGGCGGATTCCCGCGAGAATCGGCGGCAGAATACGATTACTCCACCGCTGGGAAGAATTGATTTAGTTCTATCAAGAGATAAATTTAAGAAAATTATTTGAATGGCTAATCAAATTCGTATTATAAAGATACGGCTATGATTATGCCAGTTGCAAGTGCAAAGTGTCTTTTGATCTTGTCACGAGATTGTCGTATTCCAACCTTTCTAACTCAGATTTTGATTTATTACCGGAAAAATTAAATATAAAATTATTAAAGAAATAAACATGATCGATTTAGCTTCGATTCCTTTGTAGTTTAGTATTAAAGTTAATTATAAAATAATTTTCTACATTTTTCATATGTTTATTTGAGATTTCATGACTATTCATAGTTGTTAAATCCAAAAGTGCTCAAGAAAAGAATAGAGTGTAGGATAAAAAAGAAAGAAAAAACTGCGAAGTATCGTATTTATAGGCATAGGGATATGAGTTCTACAATTATAAATTGGTTCTCCAATTATTAGTTTTTGATGGGCCACTTTGATAAATTACAGCGAAAATACAATAAAATATCAAGTATGTTCGCCCGACTAATACCGAGTATGATGATTGTTAAGTCTAGTCGATTGATTGTCTTAGGATTGTGTGTTGGTAATCGATTGATGATGGTGTCGATGCTTGATCGATCGCCCCAAGTTATGTCGATCTTCTGGATTGTCTTTGAATGACCTCTAGACCATTAGGTTGCTGACAGATTGGATGCTCCCATGTGTGGTCGATCGGTTAATCATCCATCGATCCTCCACTCCTCTTTAATTGTGTTATTATCTGAGATCCATGTTGTTTAGTTAACTGGTCACTTGATCTTCCAACGATAGTCTTATGTCATGCTCGTTGGATTGCTTTGAGATTTGTGATGTGGTATTTTTGTATACATAGTTAAATCTTTGATTCCCTTGCTTCTCGAATGTTGCGCAGCACATAAGAATAACGGAATCTTTTTATTGATACAAAAATATAAGTATAAAATTGAATATTATAATTACTTAATAAATGACTCCCCTAGATTTTTGTGTCAAGGCTGTTATAAATAGACTGTGGTGTGTCGTCATTTGCGAGCATTCTTGCTTGATCTCCATTTCCTTTGCTCCTTTTAGCCTACGAAGATGGTTGGCAAGAGAGCTTCAAGTGTTGATCGAAATGCACTCCAAAAAGCTCTCGACGATATGTGGGACAAAGGTTGAAAGTTAGATGTAAAATGAAGACTGGCCGAGGAGGCTTTAGCAGAGGAAACAAATAAGAAGAGGGTCGTGAAGCGGTCCAAAGCTGACGATCGCGAGGATAAAATTGGATCCTCAGATTTCCTCATAGGTTCACGGTACGAGGAAGCCCAAGAACAGTTTGAGAGTAAGTCGATTATTACTCTGGTTATGCATGGAGTTACGGTGGGCAAGCCAGCTGGTGGGAAGGAAATAGACGTCCAAACTATGGTGGAGACTCCGAGCCCCCGGACTGGTGGGACTAAGATGACAGTCGGAAGAGACCTCCGTCTCCCATGGACAATGCTCTTTATGTGGGCGGAGATCAGTGAAAAATTGGTGAGGGTGCATTTTTTATCATCACGTCTAACTATAATTGAATGGTTGGCGTGTGTTGTTTAACTCAGTACTTTCTTGTGTTGTTTTCCCTTTGTGTAGCTACTAAAGTCTTGATTGATTCCTTTTTGTTAGATCTAGGTCAAGATCCTGCAGGGGATGTGACTATCGTAGATTGACTATGGCTTTATATATGCTAAAAAATACAAGTATTTAATATTGCTGCTAAAAGATTTAATTTCTCAGTTACGACACAAAAAACTTAATAACAGTTATAGATTCGATAAAAATGTAGATATAAAATATTCAATAATAGTAAAGTCACACTTATCAACGCAAGTATATGTATCGCTCAAGTAATATAAGGCTCTAATCGAGTCCTAGATATCGATTCCACAGGGAGTAATATTAGAAGCTACGAACTAAGATTTTAGAAAAGCAATACTCAATCGCAATAATGAAATTCAAATTGTTTATCTGTCACTAATAGGCAATTGAAATAAATATGTAATTTTAATAACTCTTAAANAAGAGTGATTTAGAACTACAAACTAAGTTTTTAGAAAAGCAATACTTTAATCGCAACAATAAAGTTCAATTTGCTTATCTGTCACTAATAGACAATCAAAATAATTATGTAATTTTAATAAATATTAAATAACTAATGATACTAATGAAGGTTTAAATGTGATATTCAATNCCATCATTCTTCTTGTCAAGAAATTATAGTGAATGGATAAAATGATTTAGTTCAATTTATATTGTGTCAAATATGAGCATACCTATTCTTTACCCTTTGGTCCAAGCATAAAGAACNCTAAATTGATTGTTTTGTACAATTTGGATAATAGCACACCTATTTATGCCAAATAGGAGCACACCTATTCTTTACCCTTTGGTCCAGGCATAAAGAACATTGACTAATCCTANTGTTAAAAAATTATAGTGAATGGATAAAATGAATCAGTTTAAATTATATTGTACCAAATAGGAGCATACCTATTCTTTACCCTTTGGTCCATGCATAAAGAACATTGACTAATCCTANTAATGAATTATACTAATAAAGGTTTTAATGTGACATTCAATATATAAGAAAGCATTCTTCTCTTTGTCAAGAAATTATAGTGAATTGATAAAGTGAATCAGTTCAAATTGTATTGTATCAAATATGAGCATACCTATTCTTTACCCTTTGGTCCAGGCATAAAGAACATTGACTAATCCTANATTTGTTCATTACTCACTCTGTGATTTTACTCACTCACTACCCGGCAACGACGCCAAAAACTTGACCGCGACTTTATATATGCTTAAAAATATAAGATAAATATGGACGTAATAAATATTCAATAATTGATATCAACGCAAGTATACGTATCGCTCAAGTAATATAGGGCTCTAAAGGAGTCCTAGATATCGATCCCACAAGGAGTAGTTTAGAGTTACGAACTAAGATTTTAGAAAAAGCAATACTTTAGTCACAACAAGTTCAATTTGCTTATCTGTCACTAATAAGCAAGTGAAATAAATATGTAATTTTAATAACTATCAAATAACTAATGATACTAATGGAAGTTTAAATGTGATATTCAATATATAAGAAAGCATTCTTCTCCTTGTCAAGAAATTATAGTTAATCGATAAAGTGAAATAGTTCAAATTATATTGTGCCAAATAGGAGCATACCTATTCTTTACCCTTTGGTCCAGGCATAAAGAACATTGACTAATCCTACGCTTGTTTATTGAATCTGCGACTAGGTTGGGAGGATACCAGCTCTCACTTCGGAGCTCTCACATTCCCCTCGCATGAAGGCTAACATCTACACTTCAACATCCAAATGATAGGACCGAATTGGGGATTTTAGTCTGTAACTCTAAAATTTCCAATTCTACGCCCGATAATTTTATTTTCCTATTTATTTGCACCTAACTTCCAAGGGCTTTGACCTCCCTGAATCTTGGATGTAACCTTCACTTTAGTTGTAAAACTCAACATATTTTAACAAATCAACTGGCCAGATTGAAAGTAAATTAAGATCAAAGTGAAAAGATCATCACAATTTCTTTAACATTTTCATGGCTCAACCAATTCAAATCATCATTTCACAAATCTGAAGACAAGGAGAAAGAGAAAACTACTCAGATCTCATGTGGAAAACACCACAAAACTCGAAATTCATATATAAAAGCATAGCCATACAAACTACAACAAGTAAATAACACTTATCTCTAATTTCTCTCCAAGTAAACTCCTCGAAGTTCCTCTGAATCTCTTCCTTTCTTTACAGCACACAAAATTCTTCTTCGAAGCGGTAAGGAGGAAAAAATCTCTCACTTTCCCTCCACTCTTACAATCTCTCGAAGAATTCCTCATAATTAAACTCTCTAGCAAGCTCTCTACACACTAATGGAACCTATCTAACCTTCAGGACTCTTCTATTTTCGGCCAAAACCTTCTCTTTAACGATGTGGATGAGTTTTCCCAAGAGTTGCTTATGCACCCCTCCAAAATTCGGCCTTATCCATTGTACAAGTACACATAACCGTCAATCACGCCGTCAGCGACCTCGATGGCGCTGTCGGCAGCCTTCTGAAGATTTTGTCCTGTAGCCTCGGGAAAATCTCGTCGTCGGCGGAGTCGATGGCGCCGTCGGCGCACTAGTGCAACTCTTCATATTTTGGTCCTTTTTGCTCCAAATTCGCTCTTTTTTGCATCATGTTGCTCTGTTGACCTTAATTCATCATTCCTGCAACAAAACATCAAAAATATCTTTCCTTAAAGTGCAATATCATTAAAAACAGTATAAAAGGGATACAAAAATCTCAACATACTTTACTTTGGTCAGATGGCTCCAAAAGAATTGCAAGAATTGAAATATTAATTGCAAGAGTTGATATATAAAGGTTTCATTAGGCCCTACAATTTACCTTAGATTGCTCCATTATTGTTTGCAAATAAGAAAGATAGATATATGCAGTTATACATAGATTATAGAGATCTAAATAAGGTCACAATCAAGAATAAATATCCACTATCAAGGTTCGATGATCTATTTAATTAGTTAGAAGGTGCTATTATATTTTTTGGGTTTGATCAGATATCGAGATATCATTAAGTTAAAGTCAAGGAAACATATATAATTAAGACAACCTTTTAGAACACACATAGTTATCATCAATTCTTAATTATATTTTTTGGCTTATCAATGCTTTTGTTTCATTCATAGACTTGATGAATAAACCTATTAAGCCATATGTGGACTAATTTATCATTATCTTTATTAATGATATTTTGATATTTTCAAGAACCGATGATGACCATGTTAAGCATCTAAAAATACTATTAAAGCTACCGAGGCAGAATAAACTATATTCAAAGTTGTCAAAATGTGAAGTTTAGCCGCAGAGTATTACATTCTTGAGGCATATTATTAGTGAATAAGGTATATCAATGGACCCTCATAAGGTGAAAAAAATTGTGGAATGACATAATCTAAAGAATCTTATGAAGGTACATAATTTTCTTGGTTTGGCCAGATACTAAATGAGGTTCATTAAATAATTTTCACAGATAACTATGTCATTGTCTAAGTTGACAAGGAAAGATATTCAATTTGAGTGGAATGCAGAATATGAGCACATTTTTAAGAATTAAAGAAACATTTGACTACTGATCTAATGTTAACTATTCCATAAAGCACATACGAATTCCAAATTTACATCGGTGTATCATTGCGAGGCTTGGACTGTATTTTAATTCAAAATAAGAAGGTGATAGCCTATGCATCTAGACTATTGAAGCCATATTATATAAATTATCTGAAGCATGATTCGAAGTTAGCTGACGTAATGTTTGCTCTTAAGAATTGAGTTTGAAGTACATTTTTACACAAAAAGGGCTTATTCTTAGGCACATACTCAGCTAGAGTTGATAAAAACCCATGATCTTAATATACAATATTGTCTTATAAAGTAAATGTAGTTGTTGATGATATGAGCTATAAGTTCACATGTAGTGCAATCTGAATTATTACTTAAGAAGCTAAAATTGATTAAAGAAATTGATGTCTAAAGGCAGCTTAGAGAGTTAACAATGAATATCCTAAACTCCTAAAAAAAATTCTATAAAAGAGCTGTTAGATAAGACTGTTAATGAAAACAATGTTTTTAGAAATAAGTTACAGTTATGGGCACATGCTGATTCTGAATTGAAACAAAAAACTTCTACATGAAGTACATTATTTAGGTTATACGATTCATCCAACAATAATAAAATACATAAGAATTTGAAATTGATATTCTGGTGACAAATTTTGATGAAAGATGTTGTTGAATTTGTGTCTAAATCTCAAGAGATTGTAAATGCTAAATATCAGAAACCCAGTGGATTACTATAATCATTGTTTATACCAAAAGAAAGATGTTGCCATGCAAACAATCCATTAGCTCAACCTTAGTTGTAATAGATGCACTTTGTACATAATTAACCATAATAAAATAATTATTTTTCAAACACACATAATCATGGGTAACATTATTGCCTAAAGTTTTAATGGATGTAATAAGATGTGATATAAAAATTGGGTGGCTTTCCGACTTAGTTTTATCGAAATGATGGATGTAGCAGTGTCAACTATAAACCACATCAAAAAAATGGAAGGTCACACTATAAGATTCTCTTGTGTAACAAACTTAACCACTATACATGGACTAATACAGCTTTGTAGAAGTAGGGGAACTCAAATCAATAATAGAAGATTACTATTAAAAATATTAAAGTTTAAGTATGTCAACTATCATTGCAATCTATAACTAGACCGTTAGGGCCATTATTAAGTTGTACGTAGAGAAATGAATGTCAAGGAGCACATGAAGATGGTCACTTTAAGAATTCCTTGGGGGTTGACTGAGCTAGTAAGCATAGAGAAGACTGATATTGAGTAGGTTGAGATACTAATACAAATAAGATTAATACGGTGATATGAAAAAAAAAAACAAAATTTTACCCTTAAAGATTTTAAAAATAGAGCCCGGGAAACTAATACAAGAAATTTTTTATGTTCTTAAAAAGCTATAAATTAACATATTATTTACAAATGTATTAGGGCATATGCCCAAAAATCTAAAGTTCATTAAAAAGACATCTAAAAGAAGAAATTAGAGGGGTAAAAGAATATTGCACTCATTAAAGATTATAGGGTTACATACTATAAATGATTACCATCTAAACATAAGTACCTGAGAAGCTTCACTATTTATTACATCATTGTAAATATGCATTCAAAGTGTTATGAAATTTAGGGATGACAGCAAAATTTTGTGTCATTATACAACTTTAAAGAGCTAAGAATTAGTGAACTCAAACCAACCACCATCTCCTTATAATTGACTTGTTGATTAATCATGAACACAATTTAAATCATCATGGACATACTTGTAAAAGGAAACAATTTTAATTAATAATGAATTTTATTATTCTAGCTATATAAGAATAGGATTAGGAGAAACCAAATCATTTTTTATTATCCTTTCCTTGTGATAAAGACTCTAACCGACACATAGAAAGGTGAAAACATTTTGAGTGTTCAGAACCAATAAATATTTTTAATATTTTTAGCACTCGACAGTGTTTTCTCAGTGTCATTGACATCATAATGACAATGAATGTTCATGAAATTTTTTTCATGGAGGTCATCAATCAATGTTATTCAAAAGAAACTTTAGCTACTTGCACTATGGGTGTCTCTTACTCTGATGATCTTGAGGTTGTGGAGGATATAAGAAACATGAAAAAAGTAGGCATGATATTTATTAATAATTCATTTTGGGACCTTGAGTAAGGGTTTTCAAGACTTACCCATTTAAATGAAAAAGTTTCCTATATTGTAGTTGAAGCAACGACCAACTCACTAATGATATATCTTGTTTAGCTAATTTTCAACACTTACACTGATCTTCTTATCAAAACTAGATGAAGGGTAGAAGTACAATTTGTTGACTATATGAAGATATGATCAAGCTACCTTAAGTGGTCAAATATTGACATCAAAGGCTTCAGTTTATTCATTTCTATGCATAAAATCTCGAATGAGGAAGATTTTGAACTTTTAATTAAGTACAAAAAAAGATGAAATCCAAAGATGAAATTATTGGTTAGATTAAGGTCTTAAAATTTTTTTGAAATTACAATTATCTACCCAATCTCTAAAGCACTTGGTTGATCCAAGTGCATGTGAAAAAAATGGGAGGAATCAAACTTACAGAAAAAATAATAGTAGTGAACTTATTCCAACATGTCTTTATCATTTGACAGATAGTTTGCTTAAATTATAGAAAATTGACAGAGGATACATATGAGGACTATTCTTCATACCATTATTAATATGATGTTAGATATATTGGTGGCCACTACAACTAGAACATTTTGTATGGCTACTCAGGTTATAATCAGATTTATACAACTTTTGAAGATTAAGATAAGGTTAAAGTTACTTATATGACACCATTGCACTTAAAAGGACGCCTTATGGATTATCTATTGTCCCACAAACACATTTGAGAGGTTAATGATAGCCATGTTAGGTGACATGTTGAAGAATTTTATGGAAAGTTTTATGAATGATCTTTTGTTTTCATCATATTAAGATGGTGTTAAAGAGATGAGAGGAAATCAATCTAATACTAATATAAAGAAAGGTCATCTTATGGTTGAGTAATAAATTTTATTTGGAAATAAAATTTTCCCCCATTGGTATCAATGATGATTAAGCAATGAAGTGAACAAGAAAATCACTCCCTTGACATCAGTGGGAAATTTATTACTTCTTAGTGCATGCCACTTTTTATATGTGTTCATTAAGTACAAGTTAAAAGTTACCATGGTGTAATTTTTTAGCCTAAAATATACCTTTGAAGTGTGACAACAAGTGACATCAATTCTTCATTATGTTTAATATTAGCCTTACGTTCAACACTTATCATTATTGTACATGATTTAAAATTATTACTTTATTTAATATGTAATGCAAGTATCATGTGATCTTTGCTTTTAACAAATTTAAAACATACCTAGTTTGTCAAATCAGTATATATGGTTGTTGGCCTCATTTTTGGTTGAGGTCTAACTTTTTCCTCTTTAGTAGCCTAGGGTCTAGCCATATGACTTTTATGTTGACTATTCCTTGAGGACTAGAATAGGAACCCTCACCATTAGAAATTTTGAACTCTTCTTTGCTCAACTTGAAGTTCCAGATATTGGTCTTAACCTCTAGCACTTAGTAGGTGGTTTCAGTATGAGGGAACTGAATGGGAGTCTCCCATAGGGTGGTTAGACCTTAAGACTAACCCTGAGGTGTCTGGTCATGGTTGAGGTGGATTGCACACACCAAACTTTCTTACATAGTCCAAACCCTAAAGACCCCTTGATTTGATCTCATGATTCATTTTGAAAAGCTCATATGAATGAACCTATACCCCTAGTCTTTGGCCAAGAAGATTAGAACCAGCATATTGAGCATCCAAAATGAGTCCTCACATGGCTCCTATTGGTTTGACATGGCTTCATGGCTTTCTTGCTCATTCTAGCCCAAACTCACCAAATTACCAAAATATCCCTACAACCCTAACTTTTGCCAAAAATCCCAAAATTACCCAAAATACCCAAATTTGCCCAAATATCATCTCAAATCACTCACCACTACCTAAATTGGCCAAAATTCACCAAAATCACTAAATTCCCAAAATACCCCCAAAATTGCCAAAAATTACCAAAATGCCCTTCATAACCTAAAAATTCCAAAAATTTACAAAAATTCCAAAATCATCCCAAATATTCTCAATTTAAATTTTTAACTAAGACATTACTCATTTTAACCAATTTTACCCAATTTGACCAAAAGCCCCAAATTTTGCTCTTAAGGGGCCAATTTCCCCAAATTAGCCCCAATCTTGGCACAATTGAATGCAATCTTGCCCAATTTCAATTTCAAACCAAAATTCAGTATCATAAATCCCAATAAAAATAATCCAAGCCCAATTTAACCCAATTGAAAGCCTAATTTCACCCAAATAAAAAAGGCCCAATTTTGACCATTTGACTAAATCCACCAAATTAGTTTTTCAATTCAACTCAAAATCACTTGAAATTCTTCCAAATCCTTCATGAAATATTCCTATATCAAATTCAAGATCAATTGATTCAAATTTTTGCCCAAATTCAATCTAAATTCTTAAAGCCCACAAGCCCACCACATTTAATTCCGAAAGCCCAAATCCAATGCCCACATGATAATTTCTTCTATCTTCATCATCCATTTAATAAAAATCATTCCCTAAGTTATAAATTAATGATTAAATCATTCCATATTAAGCATCATGACAAACTTCAACAAAAATACCAAATAAATCCAAAATCCCTTCTCATTAAAATTAGCAAAGCCAAGGACAAGCCATGAAGCCACTCCCAAGCCATAGCTGAGCCATGAGAGCCTTGCCACCTCATCAAGCTATCAATGGAAAAAGGCCAAGCCACTTTCAAGCATCCATAAAAAGGTTTTAACACTTTTAATGACGCACTTAAGCCCATGCTTAGTCAAAATTCCTTTGATGGGGACCTCTCCACACAACTTCAGCTAAGCCACCTGATTCTCCTCAGCACCCAAACCTTCCTGGGTGGGTGAACCCAGCCCCAAACCATGTCTTGACCCAAATTGACCCAAAATATTCCTTCCCCCATTCCTCTTTAATCCATCAACTTACACATGGCCAACCCCATTGACTTCGCAAAATTAAGCCCTGACCTCCCTGAGTTAGATGGTGACTCCTCCCTGGTCGGCCGACCACCTTGGCTGCCTGAAAAGCCAAGCTGAAATACTCCACCTAAGCTAAAACTCAAAATTAAACCCATCCAAGCTGACTCATTCCAATTTGATTATTGCACATTTTTGTCTTCCTCATAAGCAACTTAGGGCACCCACCAATTGCCCTGATGACCTCTCCTTCCCCCTCTATTTAAACCCACCCTTCATGGCCAAGAGGAGAGAGTTTGAAATTCCTTGGGGAAACTCTACGAAATTACTTCCATAGCTTTTTCAAGACCTCTTGAGTTCAACCCAACCATCCTCAAGCCCTCGAGCCCACTGCTCGAGCTCAATTTCAGAGCTCAAAACTAATGCCGAAATAGGACACCCCCCAAAACTCCACCAAAATAGAATTAATTGAACTCACAACATCCACATAGTGAGAGAAGAAGATCCCCCATGAAAGCCTCATCACCAGAGCACCCTAAGGTGTACTTTGATCGAACCCCTAAATCGGCCTTGGTCGATTTCATACCTAGGCATTTCACCATAGCTTCAGGCTTCATCTAGGAGCTCATTGGACACAAGGCAAACTTTTGGAAGCACCCAATCAAGGCCACACCTTTTGGACAAAGTCAAGAAGAGTTCATAGAAACAAACCACACTTGATTTGGCTAAGAATCGGGAGAGATATTAAGGTTTTAAGTTGGACGGCTTGCGGGTTTAGTTGATTGAGGACGATGACGGAGGACCATTTGATCGAGAGTGTATTGAATGGAGGGCTTTGATTGCGCCGGACGGATGGATGGTTCGAAAGGCGGGCTGACTCAGCTGGGGACGCTCAATCCCGTGGCGACACACGTCTGTTCGACGTGTACGAGGATCCAGTCACCGCCGCGTCACTTAAGTATAAAAATTGGCTTTTATTTGAATTATTTAATGACCAGAACTTCAAAAATTCATATCTTGGTGTAGAAAAATCATAAAAATAAAATAAAAATACCCTTTTGCTCAGTGAATAGAGAAGAATGATGTGGAAATATTTTCATGTCATTTGATGCATGCATAATTTTTAATTAATTAAATGGTGTTTTTCTTATTTTTATTCTCCATTTGCATAGATATTTCACCATGACTTGATTTTTGGGGCTTTCATTCTATCTATTATGAGGAGGCTTTCCTGATTTTTCCATGGTCAGGGTGCATCTCTAACTAGAGATATCTAATTTTAAAGTTAATGGTCTCCATTTTGATAAATTAATTATAGAAATTAAAATAATCATCAAGAAAATACAAAATTTCTTTTGGTAAGTTCACTGTGGTCAGAGGACCCTAGGAAAAATATAAACTTGGTTTGATTTATTAAAAATAATCATAATTGTCACCAACCCTAAAAAATGAAACAAAATTAATTTAGAGTAATTATAAATGTAAATGACATAAAAATTATTCTCCGCTATGATTTAATGTCAGAGGAGCTCCCCATAAAAAATTCAAGTCAATTGGAGTCAATTTGATCATTCAAATGAATTAATCAAGTGAAATCACACTTTTGGCATTAAAATAATTATAATAATTAAAATAATATTTTAAAAATCACCAAATTGGTTTTGGGAGCTCCTTATGACCAAAAGAACTTAATAAAATAAAATTGGGATTAAAATANAAGGTCCCTATTGACAATTTACAATAATCAATTTGGACTTATCCCAAGGCTAACCCAAGCTAGACCTAAACCTAGCCCAACATGACCAAATTGATTAAAGTTCAAAATTCTTTCAAATTGGCCCTTCAATTGGACTCAAAACCACTTCCATCATTCACCAAAGTTGTTACTTATGATCATCCACACCAAATACAACAATCAATTGAGCCAATTGACATGGCTAACCTAGTTCAAACCCAAGTTTTGGTCATTTGCACCCACTTGGACCCATACACTAAATGTGACCTAACCACCGAACTACCAAATTAACTCCACCACAGCCATTAGTTGGACTTAGTGACCAGTCTAAACACCATCAAACCACCTAAATCAAGCCATGGACCAAAGGTTCCCCAAATTAAGGGATATTTATCACCTAAATCAAGCCATGAACCAAAGGTTCCCCAAATTAAGGGATCTTATTTCCAAAAATGCACATGCTTAATCAAGCCATGGGCCAAAGGTCCCCCAAATTAAGGGATCTTATTTCCAAAAATGCACATGCTTAAGATATCTTTGCCAAATCCATCCCCAAATTAAGGGATCTTATTTCCAAAAATGCACATGCTTAAGATATCTTTGCCAAATCCAAACACATTTGCATTAAATTGCTGTGATGGATTCCTCTGGGTTCCCTGAGCTCCTAGCCCACCTACCCCTGGACAGCCGGCAAGTTTAGTGGTCAGAAAAGCCCAAAACCAAGAGCCACTCTCATGGCACCTCACCCAAATCAAATGCATTAAATTGCTGTGATGGATTCCTCTGGGTTCCCTGAGCTCCTAGCCACCTCCCCCTGGGCCGACCGACCAGCCTAGTGGTCGGAAAAGCCCAAAACCAAGAGCCACCCCCATGGCACCTCACCGAAATCAAACCTAGAGGCCAGCTCATCCAAATCAAACTATGGAGCTCCTCTGCCCTCCACCTAAGCACCACAATGCACCCAAACTTATGCCCTGAGAGCCACCCCATGACCATTTTTATAAAAACTCACCTCCCACGACCATGGGAGGTGCGCTGAAAATTTCTCAGAGAGGCCTCTCCAAACTTCACACAAAACTTCCCTAAGATCCCCTCAGTGCATTCCAACCATTTTCCCTCACCCATTCCCATTGCCGGAGCTTAATTTTAAGCTTGAAACCTTGTCGGAAACCAGGACAGAACCCAATACACCTCCACACTCCACCAAACTTCAATTGCTTGTGCCCACACCTTCACAAGAGTGAAAGAAGCCAAAGCCCCATCAAATCCCCCTTCCACAGAGCCTCTACCATAGCTCTAGACCAACACCTGAAATCGAGCTTGGTCGAATTCATACCTAGACCTTACACCAAGGCCAGGGACTCAATCCGTAGTCTCCTTGGACCCCAACGAACGTGTCGAGCACCTCTTATTGAAGCCTCCCTTCTTAGAACAAAGGTATAAAACTCCTCCTCCTCCCGAGCTTATTTTGATTCTCCATTTACTTAAGCTTGATTTCATGGTACCTTAGCCATATGGATGTGTTCGTCTCACTTAGACGAGTCCATAGGATCAAACCCGAAGTGATTTGGTTGAGTCTAGGCCGAGATCTTAAGGTTTTAGTGCGGACGGGCATGGGATCATTCTATCGGGGACGATGACGGGGAGCCATTTGATCAAGCGTGTATCAAATGGAAGGGGTGATCGAGCCGGACAGCGTTTCAGGACATAAACAGCGGACCGAGTCAGCAAGCTAAGGGGACGACAGCGTCCAACTAGAGCGCGCCACGCACGCCTTCAGAAATGCCTAGGATCTAGTCAGCATGCGCTGTTTAAATAGATAAATAGGGCTTTTTCCTATTTATTTAAATACCCTTAACTTCAAAAATACATAACTTTGTGTAGAGAAATCACAAAAATAAAATAAAAAAACCCTCTTGCTCAGTGAACAAAGAAGAACAAATTGGAATAATTTTCAAGTCCATTTGAAGCATAAAATATTTTTAATTAATTAAACACTATTTGGAATCATTTGATTCTCCGTGCATATTGACACATCACCTTGGCTTGAAATTTTGACATATTGTAGCCTCTATAAGGGGGAATATTCTCTGATTTTTTTCAAAATGAGAAGAGGTTCCTATATAGAGATCTATATTTTCAAGTTATTTCACATCATTTCCTTAAAATAATCATGAAAATTAGCATATTGGTTATTAAATCCTAAGAAAATTTTGGAAGCTCTACCATGACCAGAGAAACCTTTGAAAAAAATTTCATGGGTCAAGTCATTTAAAACATCCTTAAATTTTCCAAATATTAAATCACTAAGACAATTAATTTTGAATAATATAAACATCTAAATGACTTGATTTTTGATCTCCACTGTGATTTATGATCCAGAGAACTCATCATAAAAGTTTCAAAATATTTTGAGTTCATTTGATAACTTAAATTGATTTTTAAAGATAAATACCACTCTTAACACTTAAATGATTTTAAAAAAAATCAAAATATAACTCAAAAAATTATGAAACTTAGTTTTTTGAGTTCTCGGTGATCAGGGGTATTTTCTAAAAATAAAATGATATTTAAGATAAAAATTTGATTTTTAGCCTATT
>JXCR01138140.1:65988-108106 GCA_002079205.1 Phalaenopsis hybrid cultivar
GGATTCTACAATAAAATGTTCCAAATTTGAACCAATCCCCTTTCACACCTCTACATCCGATTTTGTTGAAGAGTCCTACCCTTTGAAATTTCATGAAGATAATATTTCTTGATTTTTATCGAGAGTCTTCTTAAGTGACTTTGGTCATTTAAGATGTAATTAACTATAGGGGCTTGACCTTATAGAAAGCATGTGCGAACCCAACTTAATATAAACCTTATTTAATCCTTTATATTAAACAGGGGAACTTGTCGGCAAATACAAAGGTTTCACAGACCAAACAGACGTCATACTCTCTTTAGTTTATTTGATTGAGCCTCATCCTCAAGTCTTATATTTATCCTTCGGGATAGATACAGGATTTGAGGTACAGTGCTCTTTCATTTTAAACTATGACAATATGGGGTCAGTTTGATTTCATACTTCAACGTCCTTCCGAAGCGGGAGACGAGAATTTGATTCCAGTGACCGACAGCTTCTTACGGGCAACCCCACAAACCAACCCGAAATAACGCCGACACTAGGCTTAATCAAAATTTTGTCTAATGAGATTTAGAAAATAATCTATAACTAATTTAAAACCTGTTTAAACACTACAAGCCCATCTTTAAAATCAAAGTGCTAAGTTTCTTAATTAGACCAAATTGTCTCTAAGAGTCTTTACTTATATAATTTATAAATAAAATAATAAGTGATAATTACCCCATCCTTAAGGTTGGCTAGAACATCAGTTCATTGAGCATAAGGGTATGATAAGGATGAGTTATTAAGCAATATAATGAGTTTGAATAAACTCGAAACTTTTCAAGGGATTGTGAGATGCCTGGGGCCTGGTCCCTAGACCATTCTCATATTCTTTTGGATATCTTGAAGTATGATTGAACTCATTATGCCTTACTTAAGAAATCATTTATACATTTAAATGAATATGACCCATTAAGATATAACATAGGATCCAGTATACATACCTTAAACTTGCACTTCCTACTTTTTCTACAAGCATGTTTTAATTCCTGCAAAATTATATATACATATGACTTGCAAGTACTGAACTTTCAGGTGGAGGAACGAGAAGACTCGACATGTAAACTTTTATAATTTACAACACATTAGTATCCTGCACTTTCTTTACTGTACTCTTCCTGCTCATGAACTTGCATGTTAATCAACGATGTCACCATGCATGTCAAAATTAAAACTTTTATGATAACCATAAAACTAAAACCAAAATAAAAATTTAAAAATCAAACAAGATAAAATTCACCACCACAACATTCAAAATGTAAGACAACTCAAAATTTATTCACAAACATCACAAAACCAAAACTACAACTAAATTAAAACGTCTCTATCGGATGATCGGGAATCCCTTGAAGGAGGTAACCTACGGTTGCTAACGAGACTTCCCACCACCTAAATGAAAGTATGGATCTCATTAAGTTGAGTTTAATAAATTCATTTGGACTAAGTGAATCCGAAAGAAAATAATTGTGCTGGAATGACGGAACCATAGGATCATAACCGGTGTCACTCTAATCAACTTTAATATCTCCATAAAATTTAAATAACCATAATCATATGAAACACTTGATTTGAAATCATAACTAGACATATTATAAAACTTAAAATCGCCACGACAATGAGCTTGGAGCTAGCATTGTGGATAGCACGACCATCTTCAACAACAAAACATGCCTTCAGCTAAACTATTCCTTAGAATTAAAAACAACAATCCATACGAATTTGAGGTTGTTTGCTTATGCAACATAAATCCTCAACTTATCTTTAGGTCTTTGTATGGTTCTGCTATACAATATAAACCTTAACTTATCTTAGGATTTTGAGGTTGTTGTTCGTCACGACCTAAATCCTCACATGTGTAATTATTTTACACGAATGTAAGCCCTAAATCAACAACTCCCCTACCCAACTTTTTAGTGCCAACAATGGTTCATGTAATATATAAATATTACATCAACATAATGGATGTAAAATGATGATTAATCTGATGGTTTTTGTTATTGAAATAATGTAAATTAAATGCAAATTAAGATTTAAGAAAAAAGGGTACAACAACTTTTATAGCATGTATTCTCTCTAAAATAAAGCCTCATGACACAGTTATCCGTACATTGGAGCCAATTATATGGGCATTTTTAGGGAACAACTATGCTCTTTTATTTTAGCATTTGTGCTTTATTTTATAAATTATTTTAGTTATCTTGAATATAATGTTTAATTTTTGTATTAAATATATAATTATCATGAGACATTGAAGCATATTTTTTTTTGGGTTGAAATTTTATTAGAAGTTTTGGGCTTATGACCCAGGATATCCAATCGTAGGAAAACCTAGAAGGCAATGCTTATATTGTAGTGAAACAAACAACCTTAGAATCCTAACACTAAATGTAAGGTCTACAAATTAGTTAATATCTTGATCCCAGCTTATTAAAACATGCAAATAAACAACGACTTATAGTTCAATCCTACAAAGGACTGAAATAAATCCGACTCAATTAAACTTACAATCTTACCTGGATAGGACGACCAGCTAAACCCACCTAGCATCTCAAAATCATGCAAGTTGGGTATTACGAAATGCGGGATAGGGTTGTTTATAAAGAGAAAAAATAGGTCTTATAATTTGATTATAAAAATCATGATGTTCAAGCATGAATAATATGCAAATGCATAAGATAATGAAAAAATGTATATTTTTTTAACTTCAAATTTCAAATTTATCATATTTAAATTGAGTGAATTTATTTGATTCATAATTAAATGTTAAGTAATAAGTAGGTTATGCATTATAGATATGCAGTCATTGATGATGCATACATGAAAGATCAATTTTAGATTCAATTCAAGTATGAAATGCATAATTCACTCTTGAAGAGTGGTGATCCTTACAGGTTAGATTCTCCTTTTTATGTATAGTTGAATTCCTGAAGATAAGAAAAATAATCTATATATATGCATATGCCCAAAAGTGATCTTTTTGTGTCTCATCGTAAATCGAGGGGTTTACTAATAGTTTTTTTCTTATTTCATTTTGTTGTTTATATGTAATATTTTTCTATGATGTGAATGCAATTTATTCATTTATTTTGTTTTAGTTATACTTTTGATTTTGAAAAATTAGATATGAGTTATTTAAGTTGGGTAGAAAATTTATTCCTTATGATCCTACCACAAACATGCTCAGAGCTAAGCAAAAATAGATTGTCAATTTCTCTAAGCATGCACAAAAAAAATTAAGCACCTGTATAACAAGCAATCCAAAACTGACACAAATCAAAAAATTCTAAAAGTATGTGTGTTGGGTACCTAGTACACTATCAAAGGAAAGAAACATTGGAATACAAGGTTTGAACATAAGGAAGAATAGTTAGTTGGCTAGATTTTTTGGACAACATTAGTTCATGTTCTATTACTTTGAGGTTAATCCCTTAACTTCTAGATGCTGAGGTTCATCCAAGTTTCAATTATGTTGGGATTCATCCAAATTTTTTATTTGATTCGATGTCAATCCTTGCTCAGACATCTTGTTGAGGTTCATCCTTGCTATGTCATCGAGTTGAGGTTTATCCTTGCTCCATTGCCAAGCAGAGATTCATCCTCGCTCTGTCATCTTATTGTTTTCACTTTAAATGGTCCGTATAACCATAACCAACCAATAAAGTTTGGCTCCTAACTCTATTGCAAACTCAATAATAAAGAAAATAAAATTATACATTTACTACAATACCAGTAGAAAAATGTTAGTATACATGAAAGATAACACAACGTACTAGTAAGCACAAAAGACTATTTGGACTTAGCGTTGTACTACAACGCCAAACCCTCTATTTTATAGACCTTTTTTAGAGGCTTTTGTTTTATTCAACCCTTGTAAAAAAGGCATAATTTTTTTTATATTTATTATTTAGTTGTTATACCACTAGGCATGACCTCCTGCAGAAAATAAGTATAAAAAACAACTAACTAGTCTTTCTAGTATCCATTCTAGCGCACAAGTCGCCTTACTATCTAGATTAGCAGGCAATCACATTAAGCACAACAAACAAAACACAAATACAACCACAATCGACCAAACCTAAATATAGAGTCAGTGATCTAACTCAATCATCTACTGCATATGCGAGATAACTATGGTGAGTCAAAACTAGGCTTTATGTTAAGTTGTAATATGTTACTATTTTAATATTCATATTTATCCAAGGGTGATTTCATTTAGTTTTTTAATGTTTTGAGTATTTTATTGATTTCTATGATTTTTTTAACTAATTATGATATTATTTAAATGTTATATATATGCTTATGACACATACACACACACATATGCATTTAACCAATATTAAAATTTCATAAAATGCCAAAAGTTACTTAGAAAAGTAGTTAATGATCTTACAAAAACATTTATGCAAAGAAATTTGAATTTTATGTCTTTTATGATGTTTTATGAGTTTTTATTATTAAAATTTGATTGACTTTTAAATTTTCAAATAAAATGTATATTTTAACTTAAATACATTAAAAAATTCATGAAATTTATTTTGAAAGTTTTTTTGACCTGAAATATGCTTTGTGAAAGTTTTGTGATTTTTTAAAATTTTATGTTTTTTTTTTTAATTTTTTTAATTTTTAATGTATTTTTTAGTTTAAAAATTTTAGGAAATTAAATAACCTATAAACATCATGAAAATTTTCAAAGATGCTTAGAATATTATTCTAAACTTACCCTTAAAATTTCAATTCATTTGGAGTTCAGACGGATTTATTTTGAATTATTAATTTTATTTGATTATTTAATTATTTTATTTTTAATTTTATTCAAAATTATCAAAAATTGGGTTTACTATTTTCTTTAGGTTAAGTTAATTTTTTGATGTAATTTGGATTTTAAATGAGTGATGATTTCAAAGAGTAAAAAGGTATTTTTGAAATTTTTAAAATTACATATATACCAATTATGTCACTTGTCAATATGTGGTTTGAGATATTTCAAATTTCATTTTAACCAAATTATTCTATTTTTTATTTCATTTTTATTTTATTATTATTTATTATTTTTATTAAAGGATTTTTGAATGGAAAATAGAAGTTTTTCACATATTGGTTTTCTAATTTGAAGAAAAATACATAACAAATTCTTCTTTTCTAAACAAATATTCCCTATAAATTCCATTGAATTTTGATCTTCATTTATTTTTTTAAAATGATTTATTGAATGTTTAAACTATTTATTTAATTAAGAAAATTTATTTGAAGCCACTATTTTTATTTTTCTTTCATGTGATTCAACTTAATTTCTTGAACTCAATGCATTCTTTCTTTTATTTTTATAAATTTTATACATTTAGTGATTGATTTAATAAGTTCTGTCCATTTTATTTGAATTTTATTTTTAATTTTTTCTTACAAAATTTATCTGACTGGACTAGCCAGCTCTACCTTACAACATGCATGGTCCCAGGACTTCAATCAAAGTTTGCATGACCTACGGCTAGATGGCTAGAGCAAGAGACTTGCTCCAACATAATCTAAACCATACATTTTATTCATGTAAATGGAACGGACATGATTCTTTTTCACCTCTAGTCGAAGTTCCATAACCTCACATCTCAACGAAAATAATGTTTCGCCTTGATATGCGCAGGGAAGACAAATCACTGACAGTCACGTCGTTCGTCGTTGACTTATATGACGACATGACAACCGATAATTTACTTTCCGGAGATATGATATTGCGGTCCGACTTAGCAACCAGTCATAAATCTCTTAAATCTTCCCACCAGAAAGGATCTTTTCATCACAAATGATTAAATATTGAAACATAACTAAATGGGGTTATTGAGTTACCTGTTCCGAGAAGTAAGATTTGTAGCTGATGAAACCTGGACATTTCCAAGAGCCCGGCGATCATTCCCAGCTAAATCGCCCCAAGACTTGGATGATTGTGGTACTATCCCGGTCAAAGTTACTTCGTACTCGGCTGAGATTGAACGTCTTCTGGCCTTAGTACTGATTGCGATCATGATGTTGATTTGAATGTTCAATTGATCATTCTTAGTTTTCCTCATTGTAGCTTGGGATTGATTGGAAGGAAATGAATTGCTCCAGCTCTGATTCATTGCAAATTGATAGAGGTGAAGACTACAGTTTAGTTGTTACGACGCAGTTTGAAGCTTCATGGTTCAATTTTAGCTGTTGAAATGTACATACTAGGGCAAAAATCGAACGGGTTTTGGTGAGGATCAAAGAACAGGTTTTAGGTAGATTTTGTGAAGTGTTTTGTGGCTGAATTCCAAGCAATTTTGAATGAATTCAAGGATTGAATTTCAGATTTCGAATGGGATTCAAGGGAAGCAGGTCTTAATGGCAAAACAATGGCTAATCTTGGTTTTAATGGTGGCATGAAATGGAGGATGGAAGGAATGAAAGCTAAATACGTTGGAAAAAAGAATTATGGAAGTTTTCCTCTCTCTAAAAGGTCGTGTGGCTGTTGCAATCTCAAATACTGGGAGCCACACAGGTTTCTTTCTTTCTCTCAATCTTGATTAAGAATTAAGTTTTTTATTTCAATTTTGGAAATATGAGGGAGTAAAGAGTATGCGAATGGAGAGAGTTTTAACGAACTTTTAGGAAGAAATCTATGGAGGTTCAACTATCCAAAAGAAGAAACGTATGGTTGCTGCTATCTAAAATCCAAAAAGTTTCCCGAATTTTCTTTCTCCCGGTTTCTGCTTGATGAAAACTCACAAAGGACGGAATGCTAAAAGTTTCTTGAAGGTTGATTGGAAGAACTCATGAAGGTGGAAAAGAAGGTTTTAGAGAATTTACCAAAGTTTGGAGGAGAGTTTTTGAATGATTATCCACCATGCTATCAGACTGAGTCCCTGGTTCAGCTTGCGGATTTAGAATGAATCATCATTTAGAGCAAGTTTAATGTTTGTTTAACAGTGAATTATGAGCAATCTTGAGTAAGTTTATTGAAGTTAAATAGCAAGATTTTGAACAAACATTGGAGTGTTAGGTATGACTCATATCTAGGGAGTTGGAGTTTCTTGGTGAAGAGGTGTGTCTCATGGTGAAAAAGAAGAAATTATTGCGTACGGACACCGCATGCATCTCTGCGTGCAGTGTCCGATCCTGACCGTAGATCACGGTAATCTACGGTCAGGATTATTTCAATTTTTTTAATAATAAAAAAAAAATTTAGGTAAGGCCCAGCGAAATATATCCTGACCGTAAATCAGGTGATTTACGGTCCGGATCAGACACCGCACGCAAGATGCGTGCGGTGTCCGATCCGTATGGAATAATTTTTTGTGAAAAGGAGTGTCTCTTGGAATAAAGGGGGTTGGGAGGAGCGAGGGCGTGATTGTAATTTTATCCGAGGGTTTTTATATGTCTATATATATGTGTAACTCTATGGGATGTATTGTAACTTCTTTGAAATAGTGAAACCGCCGCTCGCTCCCGAGGACGTAGACAATTTTTTGCCGAACCTCGTTAAATCTATGTGTTCTTATTCTAGTTTGTGTCGATTCTTGTTTTATTCCGCTTCAAATTTCATAACAATTTGTATCAGAGCCTCTTTCGAGGGGAACAGGAGGAGATCGACGCAGGAAGAAGATTTGAGAAGAATAGTTCGGCGGTTTGCAAATTCAGTGAATCGTGCAAAGCGAAAAACGGGCGCAGGCACGTGACAGTGGGTTTCGTCTTCTTCGAGCATCAGGCAAAGTTCGAGTCGGCAGTTCGTTCATCTCTTGGTTTCGGCGGAGGAGTCGGAAGTTCTGCGGTTTCAGCGAATTGCGCGAGGTTTCTGCGATCGGTAGTCGCGGAACAGGCGGAACAGTTCGCGGGCGATCCTCAGATGAGTTCTGGACGGGCGAACGAGGCGGAGCGGATCACGACAGGAATTTCTTCACCAACAGGAAGCTTCGCGACAGGAAGCTTCGGACAGTTCGCGCTTCTTCACCAGGATTCGCGAATCGCATTTTAGACAGGGAAGATTGTTTGCGAAGGAAGCTCTGGAGAGCAGTTCGCAATCGGCGGAGGAGATCTCGTTCGTTCGCGGGAAGAAGATCGGGCCAGATCACGAGTTCGCGTGCAGTTCGCAAAGCCTTGTTCTTTAGTTCGTCTTTTGGCAGTTCGAGCGAATAGTCACGACCTTCGTCAAACCGATTGGCGAACAGGCGGAGAAGCGGTTAGCGAACAAGCAGGAGTTCGCTGCAGCAACGAAGAATCGCGCTATTCTATTGGTGGTAGCGAACAAGAGTTCGCAGTACCGCGAAGGTGAGGAGTTCGACAGGTTTAACAATCCGTGGGAAACAGAGGTTGTCCCCCACGAACAGGAGCCTTGTTTTACGGAAAATCTGAGAAATTCAACCAGTTATATTTGTCGGTTCATCGTAGGAGATTTTGCGACAGGTGGAGTTCAGCAGGGTGCAGGAGGCGAGCAGGCACAATTATTTCGTTAACAGGAATTTCATGGAGGTATTCCTCGAGCAGGTGCGAAAGGATTCGTGGCTCGCGGAAACAACAATTGGCCAAGGTACTGGTACAAACAAGAAAAGTGCTTCGTGGGAAAATTTGATTCACGAATCACAGGAGAATCACGAGATAGTTGCTGCATTTGACATGAAAAATTTCAGGTTTCTTTGAATTTATTTGCAGAGTTTTTTCTTTTGTTTTTCGAAGCAAGGTAGGAAAATACGGTGCATGATTAAATTTCAAATAGCAAAGTCTGGAGCAAAATTCGAGATAGTGAAGTTCGATGGAACCGGGAACTTCGGATTGTGGCAAACAAGGGTAAAAGATTTGTTAGCACAACAGAGAATTTTGAAGACTTTGCGGGTTACGAAACATGATAATATGAAAGATGAAGATTGGGAAGAGCTACAACTTCAAGCGGCATGTACCATACGTTTATGTCTCGCATATGAGATTATGTATCATGTTATGAATCTGAATTCTCCAGGAGAAGTATGGAAGAAATTAGAATCTCAGTTTATATCCAAATCTCTGACGAATAAATTGTATTTGAAGCAAAGGCTGTATGGGCTGAAGATGCAGACAGACATTGATTTGGTTCCGCACTTGAATGTCTTCAATCAAATAATCACGAATCTGGCACGGCTTGATGTGAATATTGAGGATGAAGACCGAGCAATAATTCTTTTGTGTTCATTGCCTACTTCTTATGAATATCTGGTAACTACTCTTACATATGGGAAAGAAATAATTAAATTTGATGAGATTACTACAACATTGTTGGCTCACAATCAGCGGAAGCAGAATGCAGAGGAAAGCTCTCATGGTAATTGTTTATATACTAAGGTTAATCAAGATCGTGAAAGTAAGGAGGATAAGGAGAATTCTGAAAGGCAAAGTTCCAGGTCAAAGCCTAAAGGCAAAAAAGATTCATTGCTTTAAGTGCAAG
Source organism: Phalaenopsis hybrid cultivar (assembly GCA_002079205.1). Lineage (NCBI taxonomy): Eukaryota > Viridiplantae > Streptophyta > Magnoliopsida > Asparagales > Orchidaceae > Phalaenopsis > Phalaenopsis hybrid cultivar. Next base: position 75,440 of record JXCR01138140.1, read on the forward strand.
GAATGGGGACATATGAAGAGAGAATGTTCAATGCTCAAGAAGAAGACTCGTGATGTATCTGCCAGGGCTGTGAATATGGTGCAGAGTGACATTACAGATTACAGTGATGGTGATGCACTTTCAGTTACAACAACTCAGTTAAAGGATGGATGAATTTTTTATTCAGGATGTTCTTATCACATAACACCTAACAGGGAGTGGTTTACTTCATATAGGTTATCTGATTCTGGTTCAGTCTATTTGGGTGATAATAGACGATGCAATATTGCTGGTATTGGTAAAATCATAATTAAGATGTATGATGATACTTTTAGAACATTATGTGATGTCAGACAAGTTCCAGAGTTGAAGAAGAATTTGATTTCTTTGGGCACTCTACACAGAAATGGCTTCATTCCTAAGACAGATGAGGATAGGGAAACCATCGGAATTGTTAAGAGTGCATTGACTGTGATGAAAGGGAAGATTACTGTAGGTAACATCTATAAAATGATAGGGAGTACAGTTGCAGGTGGAGATCGCTCTGTTGAATCATATGATGAAAATGCAACATGAACTTTGACCAAGCCATGTTAGATGGTTTGGTTGCCCAACCCACTTTGCTATAAAGAAACTTCATGAGATTTTTTCTCCTAAGGGGCAGGATATTCGCAAGGTGGAGATTTTTTTTTCTCCTAAAGAATTGGATATTCCTAAGGTGGAGATTTTCTTTTAAAGGGGTTGAATATTCACTAAGGTTGAGATTTGTTTAGTAGGCGCATATACCGGGTGATGCATTTCTCCTAAGGTGCTGGATATTTGCCAAGTTTCTTGGTGAAGAGGTGCGTCTTCTGGTGAAAAGGAGTGTCTCTTGGAATAAAGGGGGTTGGAAGGAGCGAGGACGTGATTGTAATTTTATCAGAGGGTTAGTATATGTCTATATATATGTGTAACCCTATGGGATGTATTGTAACTTCTCTGAAATAGTGAAACCACCGCTCGCTCCCGAGGACGTAGGCAATTCTTTGCCGAACCTCGTTAAATCTTTGTGTTATTCTTCTGATTTGTGTTGATTCCTATTTTATTTGCCCTAAATTTCATAACATGGAGCAAGTTTTAAAGCTGTTTTGTAGCTTATTTTGGTACAAGTTTAGGATACGTTTCCGTGTTGATTAAAGATTGGTTGACTAGCAGATTCTGTGAAACATTTGGAGTGAGTTGTTTAATGGATTTGATCAAGATTTTAAGTTGGTTTGATGGCTGGATGGAGGCTGAATTGAGGAGCACTCAATTTGTTAGATTAGCTAGCCTAAGGATTGGATTTAGGTAGAATTAAATGGCTGCTTAGAGGATTTCTTTGAGCATGGAGACCATACAATAGATGAATTTTGGGCATATTTGGTGAAGGATTCAAGAGATTAAATTGTTGAATTAAATGTTGATTTCATAGAGGTTTAAAGTTGATTAATGAAAGTTTTGAATTATATTTGAGTTGAATTTAGGTAAAAATAGAAGGTTGTTTTGGTTTTCGGTTAAAAATGGATTTGGTGTTCATTTGAAGTTGATTTAGGATTAGATTTAGTGTTGGGTTAGGTGTAGAAATGGAAGTTGTATTTGGGTTAAGTGCAAATTTTTGGTTGAATTAACTTATAATTTTAAATTGTCGTTGAAATGGATTGAAGTGTGTTAAATTTGATTATCTTAATTTTAGATTTTAGTACATGCATTTGATATTACTTAATGGTTCGATTTTTCTTTAAATTGTTAAATTGAGTGTGAATGCATGTGCTTTAATTTGGTTTGATTTATGTTTGTTATGTAAGGTGGAAATGGTGCGCAAGTCATGAAATCAAGTCTCTAGGCTCAATGAGGCACCTAAAAGCATGTCACAATACCAATAAGAGTGTTGACGCCATTTTTGGCTCATTCTGTGGTCACTGCACTTTACCGAAGTTCTTTTGGGCTTTCAAGTAAATAACCTGCTAGTTGAACATAAAATTGCAAAAAAAGGACAGGTTCCATTACTTTATTGTGGTGATGCGGCCTTGCATATAATAAGACATGTATCTGAGGTAAAGCCTTCGCCATTTATGGCACCGGGGTATATGACTCAGAGCCATGATGCATATTTAACCCATTTAATGTGACTATTGATGCTCTGTCACATTGAATGATGAGGCGCCTTGGCCATAGGCTTTGAGTTATGATGCCACACCAAAAATATTTATGGTTACTAATCGGAGGAGTTATGATATAGACCCAGTGCCGTGACACCTTGCCGGACGTTGCGGTGCCCGATTTTTTATAAATAGGGGCGTGGATTAACATTTTATGTATGTTGAATCTCTCATAGAGAAGTGACACGGTGAGATTTGTATATGCAAATATTTATGAAGTTGACACCACTTAACGACGCCAAAAACTTGATGCAGACAGGTTTATAATAAATATGCAATATAATCCTAATAAAACACTTTTTATAAATATAATTGATCCTTTAAAACTCTTTTTTTAACTGCCAAATCTCACCTAAATATCAACACAAATATACGTATCGTGCAAGTAATAAAAGACTCTAATGGAGTCCTAGATATTGATCCCACAGGGAAGTTGGCAAATCCTAAAGTAAATTTTGAAAATTATTTTAAATAAAAACAAAAAATAAAAGTAAACTACAAAATTTGAAAATTTACTACTCAGGCAAATGCTAATTAAATTGTAGATGTAAGATTACATAAATTAAACTAAACAAAATATTAAACTTTCAGAAATAAAATTGCAAAAATTAAACAAAGTTTTTATTCTGACGGAAAGTTCAAATTTAAGAAAACATCATTCCCCTTTACAATGAGTATATGGTTTGTAAGAAATTGAAATCATTTGAATATATATATATATATATATATATATATATATATATATATATATATATATATNCTTTTAAAAAATTTAATTGACAACAAAGCTACAAAGATTTATAATCAACTAAAAGTATTAATAAAAAAAATAGAATAAAAAATATTAAATTAGATTCAAGTAATGTTTTAATATAAATAATAACTTTTAAATATTTCCCCCAACCCTTGATATCTTATAGCTACGTGATCAAGGTTCTCAAAACGACTCTTTATTCGCGAACAGCTCGTGTTCGACTCGCTAAATAAAATAGCCCAACATGAACACACTTTTTGAGCTCGAAATATAGTCGTACTGATTTAAGATAAGCTTAAGCACAAATTAAAAAATTAAAAAAAAAATACTTAATTATGTTTTGCAACGATAACTCATCGCCGTTCAAATTTATCATCACGACTACCAAATAATTGATCTAACAAATTTCAATCCTTTCAAATATATACATGTGGATTAATCCACATGCAAAACAACAAGATTTCCAAAATAATATTCAATGGTTTTTGTTTTAGTCCCATTGAATCAATATTGGCTTCCTAAATTGCTTTGTTTGACATCTTAATTTTCATCATAAAGTCAAATGACCATTATCACTTTGAATTTTTCATCTTGATGGATACATGTCTTGATCCTTACTTTACATCAGACGTAGAAAAAAATAAGTTTAAGTTTTTGTTCTTATAGAAATACCCCTCGTCGGCCAACAAATTTATGGTAAAATATGAATATGCTTGTTTCCTAGGAAGCAGACACGCATAAAAGTGCACGCAGCTTCCTGGTTATTTTTATATCTGAAAAGGTTGCATTATTGCAGTTAACGTAATAATGTAGGAGCTTTTTCTAATCTATATATATATATATATATATAATGTGAGAGAGAGAGAGGGAGAGGAGTAAACAATCATAAGCAGTAAAATGTTGTATCAATCCTGTCAATCTTCTTTTATTCAAAAAATGACTCTTACAACTTGATGATGTTACATTTTGGGCCTAATTTAAAGAGAGTCGTGTTAGATTTTTTTTTTTTTTTTTTTTTTTTTTACATATATGAGTTTATCATNNNNTTTTTTTTTTTTTTTGTATTTTACATATATGAGTTTATCATCATGTTGCTATGTAGGTCGGTTAGCTAAGATGAATTGTGTTTGAGTTAGTAAGATCAGCTCAATCGGTTAAGATATGTTCGGCCAGATGAGATTAGCTCGATCAGCTAGTCTTAGTTGATATAAGTTGGTCGGTTGATATGGCGTGACCGTCGATCCTTGACCGCTAATGAGGATCTTCTGAATGTTTGTAAGATAGTTGAAGATGCTTGAGAAGCAATCTTTCTAAGATCGGCACTCTTGTGAAAGTTGGATCAGATATCCTTTTGTATCGTATCTGACTTAATGGCTCATTCTTGTATCATCTGATCATCTTTGATCCATCTCATGGTTCAGTTAGTATTGGCCTTACTGGTTTTGGATCCGACAGCTTCTCTCGGCTAGATAAGTGAGTCTCATGATCTTCTTTACGTTGGCCCTTTTTCTTCGTACTCATTCCTTCTAGATCAGGAGTTCTTACATGTGTATATAAGAGAAGCAAAATTTTATCATACAAGTCTTTGTTCTTAATAAGATACCTCCCTCCCTCTAACAATATAGAATAAAATATGACTATACTTGCTTTTTAATAGGGCTATAAATGAACCAATGCACTTGACAAACAACTTGAACTTGGCTGTCTTAATATTCGTTGTGGTAGAACCACGGGGTGGTCAACAGAGGCACTTACAATCCTTAACTTCTTACTAAACTCTTTAATATCATATAATACTTTGAAAATTTTGCTCCCTATATTTAAATACCTAATAATAATTAAATGCAGGTTATATTTTTTATTTAATAATATTATTTATAATAGTTTTAGTTAAAATTTTAAGAGAAAAGCTTTAAACTTAAATACTCATAACCCCTTAATTTGTAATTTTGCCACCATTTTGCATTATTAGTAAATAAACAAGCTAAAATGTTTTTCTGAAACTCCGAGGTTATATGAATCAAATTTGAACGTAGGTCAATGGGTTTATTGATAGTTACAAGCAAGCATGTTTGTTGTTCAACAACTTCTTAAATATACTATACTCGTACAATATGTTATTTAAATAAAATTTAATTAATTAGAATTTACTTAATATATAATTAATAGAAAAATACTATAATTTAATATCAATGTGCATGTACACTTGTTGTAATTTCTTCTTATTTTTAAATAAATTTATTTTTACTTATTTATGCTATTGGATTGCAATTAAGTTTAATTATAAATTTAAATTTTTTTCTATTTGTGTAGTATAAATTAGTTATATCTAACTAAAATTTGCACAATTATTTGTTTATTTATATTTATAAAAGTATTTATTAATAATTTTATATAAAAAATCAGTTACTCATTGAAACTCTTAGCTTCTTCAATTAATATAAGCAAGACAAGTATAACTCAAATATGGTAATAAAAATTTTTAAGCAAGTTAGATATGGGCCTATATATGAAAGCTCGACTCAACCGAAATTGAACATGAACAACTTATGACTTAAGAAAGCCAAGTCTATTCCATGATATATTTGACTCAACCCGACTCGAATACAACCATACTACCTAGAAAGCAAACTTGAATAACAATGCACATAGCTTCCTAGTTATTATTTTTTTATAAAGGTCTGCAATATTTATAATATCGCATTTAATGTAATAATATATGTGAAGCCATAAAAAATGTGTTATTCATGTAATAAAATACAAATTTTATCACAAAATGCTTACCTAAAAAGAATTTAAAATTTGAAGTAATGTCTATTGTTGAATCTGGAATTGTCCTGTGAATCACACACAAGGAATATAACGTAAAACAAAAGAGAGAGAAATAACACAATAGAGTAAAATTTATAGAGATTTAATCCCTGATTGATTAGCCTTTTACTATAAATATAGCCTCCTATTTATAGGTAAGGGGGTACAAGAGGTACAATTACCTGCTTAACATTGGCTTTAAAAAAGACGCTACACAATAATTTATTCATAAATAAATAAAAAGTCTGTACCTCTGATCACCCACCGCTTGGTCGCTAGTGGTCGGTAATTCTTGAATATGCGATCTACTGGATTTGGGTAGTGACCAGACCCGCCATTACACAATTATTTAAGTTCAAAAATATGGCCAAAAGCTAGCCCAATTTATGTTCAGTGGCTAGTGTGCAAAATTAAATATTATATAAAGATGATAAAGATGGTTTGCACACTAGGGGTACTACGCAAGTATACGTATCGTTTTAAGTAATATAAGATTTTCATTAAGAACCCCAGTATCAATCACACAGAGAGCCAAAACCCTTATAAAATTGACTTTAATAAAATCTACTTTAAAATTATAGAAAAACTATATAATAAACGATCACAAGTTTTTGTGTAATATCTAATCCTATAGAATTAAGAGAATGTTAAGTATGCTAAGCAAATGCAAAATGTAAATGCAGGACAATCTAATAAAAAAGTTTTAAAATGTAAAGTTACTGCTACTCTAAATTAACAAATGAAGAGTTCAAATTTGTATAAAATATATTTCTCCTTGCAATGAGTTTATAATTATTGTAGGAAAATAATTTTAAAATATAACAAAGGTATTGTGGCAAATAGGAGCAATTTTATTCATTACCCTCTTTCAAGTGTATAAAGAAGATTGGTTAATCCAGAGTTTGGTCTCTAAACCCGTGGTCAGGCTGGAAAGATACTAGCTCTCACTCTAGAGTTCTCAGTTCCCCTCACCTGAGGGCTAACTTCTCACTTTAGTTTCCAAACATCTGGACCAAATTGAAGATTGTAGTCTGTCATCCTAAAATCTTCAATTCTACGCTCATCAAAACTTATTTCCCTATTTATTTGCACTTAACGTCAGGGGCTACATTCTCATCCATGAGGCTAAATGTGATTCTTACTATGTTGGAACACAACTCATTTCGGGTCACTATGTTTTATGATAAATTTTAACAAATCAATTGGTCAGATTGGCAAGTAAATTAAGCATAGAGTTTGAATCATTAAAATTTATGAATTTTTAAAAGTACTTCTACTAAACTACATTGCTCCACATAATTATTCTTATATGCACAGAGAAAGATGAAGGAAACTACTCAGATCTCATGGGAAAGAAACAACAACATAAGGATTTATAGATAAATAAAAGTTTATATGACAAGAAAAAGTAAAATAAACAAAGTACACAACTTATCTTAAACTCCTTCCCAAGTAATCCTTCTAGTTCCTTTGAATCACTCACTCTCCATACAATTCCACTCCAAACTTACTCAAAATCTGTAGTGAAGAAGATATCTCTCACTTCTCCTTTTCTCCTCCAAATCCAAGAAAGCCTCCAAGACTTTCTCCTCTCTATGAAGAATCCACTTCTCCACAAAAGATTCATTTTCTTCCTCCTTAAAGACTCTCCTTTGAATCTCCAGAAGCTTCTTTAAATAGAGCTCTCAAAATTCCCAAGAGTTTCTTCAAGCACCTCTTCAAAATTTGCCCAAATTCAATGGATCTTCTAGATAATCGCCTCTAGAGCCTAGGCGCTAGATCAACATTGATCTTTTTGCTTCATTTGACTCCAATTTGCTTCATTTAGTGTACCTACAACCAAAAAGATCAAAAATATATTTCATCAAAGCACAATATCATTAAAAATAGACATTAAATGTGCAAATAAAAGTATCATATTTTAGGCATGTCAGGTAGCCGATCGACTTGAATTATCTATCAGTCGTCCGAATTTTCATTTAGTGAACTTGGTTGACTAGTCAGTTTCTTTGATCTATTGCTCGACTTCCTGAGATGGTACTCTTAGGATTATGACGGGGATAAACTATAGAGCAGAGGGCGTATCACTGTAATATGATAGTCAGCCCACCCATTTCACAAGAAAATAATCGAGAAGCTTTTATAAGTATCTTAATGCACACTTTCGCACAGTTGTTGTTTCTTTTGGGCTCCTCTAAAGTGACTCGTGAGTTTGTTGTAGGAACTGAGTCGATACCTTCTCTTGATTTGAAAGGTTTTGACCTTTGACTTAGAAAACTTTTGTTCAGTCGACTTGGAATACAACTTCAAGGGAATTGTGAGCCAGTTGACCTTATAGGCTCATGTGATGTGACCTTTAACTCTTAGCGGGCTTTCTTTGATCATACTTCTTTTGATCCATTAGATTTCTTTGAGACTCATACTGACGTATTTTTGATGTACACATTTAGTTCCCTATTCTCTTACTTTGTAAATGTTATGTTGTGATAAAATAAGAGAATTTAATGTAAAAAATATGAATGATATCTCTGATTACTTAATAATGCAATAATTGAGCTCCACATGAATATCGCTCTTGAAATACCTATAATAAGAAGTGAGGGGTGCATTTTTACCATCTTTCTTTGAAATTTTCACCCTGTCTTTCTCAACTTTGATTGTCAGTATGGTTAATGAATCACTACCCAATGTTGGAAAATAAGGCAAGGAATATTTTAGGCTGGAGACTGGCTCCCGATCAGAAGGGGAGCAGAGGTAAAAAATGATGGCAAAGAAATGGTTGAGACCTGACTCGGAGGACAAGGTGGAGCCCTTAAACTCGCTCTTTGGCCATCTTAGTGAGGAGATGCGGGTGGATTAAAACCACCCACAAGAGGGTGCTTATGAGGAAAGTCACCCGGGAATGACTCCATAGGTGAAAGAGAGTGGTTGTCTGAAGGAAGAACTGGTCAGTCTGTTGGCTCCTATTAAGATGCTAACATTGGGAGCATAGCAAAGAAATACTAGAGAAACTATGCCAGAGGATGTTGATGCCTAGATACTGCTTGACACGCAGGGTGTTGTCGACCTTCCTCTACTAGCTGAAGGTTGACCCACTGGTGAGGAAAGGTTCTCTTTTATTTCTTCGAAGTAAGAATAAATATTGAGTACATAGAACATTTGCTAGATGAATTTTGTTTTTTTAACCCTTCTTTAAATTATTTTTTTTAATGCAGATGATTTAATCACTGGAGTGGTAATAATTAGTTATCCTTTTACAACGATTGGTGTTGATATTTTTTGTCAAGGCCATAACGAATCGAGGTTTTATTAAGGGTGCCTCGCATCAAGTGGAGGATTGGAGCAGTCACCCGAGTCTTCCAGGGAATTTCTAAGCAGAAGTGTTTGGGGCCATAATCTTCCCACCCAAAAAGTTGTCGACCATGTGAGTTAGAGGATTCACTTCTCCAACTGGCCAAATTTCCTCAAGTTGCAGAGATGCGCCTATTGGGCGAGTGGATGCATATGTTGGAAAATTTGGAGGAGGAGATGGCCGCCATGTATGCATGGGAGGCCACCCTCTTTGAAGAAGTTACAGTTCTCCGGGTGGAGCTTCTGGCTGTCCGAGAAGTTTCTTTGGTTGTCCAGGCTCAGGCTGAAATAGATAAAATAAATAAATTTATATTAGGGTAGAATTTTTTTACAAGCGAGGGTTTGTCTCAATTGAAGAGGCTACCAATAATTTTATAAAGTATTTTCTGGAATAATTTTCGAGCAATAGATGTAAATAATTTTAATTTATTAAATAAAAATTTGAACTTTTCTGTCTTGAATTATGTGTTTGGTTCGACTCCCTTTTCAAAGTTTTGTGGTGTCAAATGATGTTGTTACTCCTATGACAATTTGATATCCTCTCACTCCTTATAAATAGGGCTTCGAGTTCATGAAACACTCGAGCAATTATTTTTTTGAGTTCATGTCATAATGGTTCTTTCTCTCTTTCTTGACTTTCCATGGCTGCGAAAGTACTCCAAAGTACTCTTAGGTTCTGTCCCTTTTGAGGAAACATCAATTCTGTTAGAATGTCAGGTGAAGAGCCTTCAAAGATCCAACATATATGGGAAGTTGGTAGTCTCGAGTGCAGTTAAAAGTAAATGAAGGGTTCAATGATGGGAAGGGAGACTAATACAGGTGTGCTTGAGTGAGGCATTTCCCATCAACTATTGAACTGGTGGTAAGTAAGCTTCATTTAGTTGTGTAGACATTAGTTGTTCGACTTTTTGTAAGAGCTAAAAAATCTCATGTTAAGACTCCTTCATTTTGTGCACTCGAACCTTTAGAGAGGGACCTGAGATGTCCTCGCAAGCAGGATAACATCTTTTAGGGTGAGTAGTGGCAAAGGATTGACGTCCTTGGCTCTGTACCTATCCCCTAAAATGGCGGGTGTTATAAAGGGATGTCTCATTATTACGATTGTTGCACGTGGTGGCCATTTAGCAAGTTTTTGCTAGTTCTTTGGTTATGGGATTATCTTTCCAACATACGACACCTAACTGATGCTTACGAGAAGATTTATAATGGATAAGGATTATTTAATGTCTTAGCATTATATAAGAATCCAGTATATACTAGGAGAATAAAAGTAATAAGTAGAGATATCATAAGTTTTACATGGAAAACCCAATAAAAGGAAAAAAAAAACATAGAGCCTAGCCTAATAACAAAACAATCCACTATAAGTTGATGACTACAAGAATAAGCCCTTATCTCATAGATAGGAAAAGGTCATGCAATTACATAATTTGTATGGAAAAGGTCTCATTACATAACAATCAGGAGCAGTTTTAATTGCTAAAACTTTGGCACACCATCCTCAAAGTTCATTACTTCGCATTGTTCAAGATGACACGTTGCTATATAAAATGCTCACACTCTTCAATGTTGGTCACTACTTCGCGCAGTGCTTCTTTACTCTAAAATGTTGATCGGTACTCAACAAAGTGATTTGTTACTCTACAACATTAGGTATTATTAAACAAGGCAATTTGTTAAAACAAGTATGGGACAGTTGACAGTGATCGATGGTGGTCGGTGAGAGCAGAAGCGGGAAGCATTTGTCAGATCTTCAATGTAGAACACTAGATTTTAGTCATCATTCATGAAAATGGACTAAGACCTGAGTTTGGAGGAGGATCATGAGAAATGGATAAAGTCAAATTTTCAGCACTAAAGATCCAATTAATTCTTCCCATTTTGGCCAAGACTGTTCATACATTGTTCGTCATCCACCTCTGTATGTCATTGTCTAACATTGAACAGAATTGCAATTTTTAGTCGGCTGCCCCACTTTGATTGCAAGAAAGCACCTTATGGAACAACAACTAATATTATGGAGTAATGAAGCACTATGCAGAGTAGCAACCAACATTGCAAAGTAAAGAAGCAATGTGTAGAGTAGCATCCAACTTCATGGAGTAGCAAAGTGACCGACGACTTTATATATGCTTAAAAATATAAGTTAAATATGGGCATAATAAATATTTAATAATTGTAAAGTCACACTTATCAACGCAAGTATACGCATCGCTCAAGTAATTTATGGCNTCAAATAGGAGCAATCATATTCTTTACCCTCTTCCGAGTGCTAGAATGAATATTGACTAATCCAGAGTTTGGTCTCTAATTCCGTGGTTAGGCTGGGAGGATATCGCCTGCCACTCCTGAGATTTCACTACTCCCTCCCGTGAGGGCTAACAATCTCGCATTAGTTTTCAATCAACTGAACTAAATTTTGGGTTTTAATCTATCACCTTAAAATCTCTAATTTTGCATCCAACAAAAGTACATCTCCCTATTTATTTGCACCCAATCCCATGGATGAAATACTTTCTCATGAAATCAAATTTGATTCTCTCTATGTTGTAGAAATCATATCTTATTTAAGAACATAGGTCTCTCAACAAGTTTTAACATTTCAATTGGCTAGATCGAAAAGTAAATGAAGACCAGAGTTCAAATCATCACAAATTATTATCATTTAAAATCGTAGAAAACAAAATCTATTTTTTACAAAACCATATCTTCAAAGTAGGGAGAAAGATAAAAAAACTACTCAAAATTCATGAGAAGAATACGATAAAATACAAATTTCATATATAAAAACGAGTTTACAAAACAAAAGAAATAAAAATACATTTTTATCTCACAATCCTTCTCAAAAAAATTCGTAGAAGTTTTCTCCAAGCCTTTCTCTCTTTACAAACACTCACAATTCTCTCTTAGATATGTAATGAAGAAGAAATCTCTCACCTTCCCTCTCTTGTTACAAACCGAGAAGAAAATCTCCTCTTCTATCTCTCTCTCACGCCACCCATCAAAAATTCTCTTTTTGTCCCCCCTTAAGTTCTTCATGTCTTCTTCTTTTATTTTGGGCTGTCTCCTTTGGAAAAGAATTCAAAATTCCATCTAAAATTCCCTCCAAAATTCAACTCTTTTGAATTCAAAAGATGTGTCATTTGATCCAAGAGTCATATCGCTTCATAAAAGAACATTCCAAAGTGTCAAGATGCATTGAATCACTCTAAGGGGTGTGTAGAACATGTTTCCCTTTAAAAATTTGAGCAAAATTCATCTCAAACTGCCTTAATTTTAAAAAGTCATCCATGGCGCACGATGCGCTAGCTCTCTGGATTTTGGCGCATGATGCGCTAGAACCCAAAATTAGTTCTTTTTGCTCCAAATTTCGTCATTTTTATCATTATTACTCCAAATGTCTAAAAATCAAATACCTACAACAAAAATACAAAATACCCTTCTTTAAAATATAATATTGCAAAAAATAAGCATAAAATATGTACTTAAAATATTATATTATTTTGGTGTATCAAAATCCCCCAAACTTAAACGTTACTTGTCATCAAGTGACACTTTTATTATATAAAAACATATGACTTAGGATATAGATTAACTTATAAATTTTATACTTTAGTTTAATAAATAAAATAACAAAATTTACGAAAAACCCTTTAATAACTTAGATTCAAATTCTAAGTCTACGAATACTTAGGAATCAAATTTAAGATTTCTGAATCTCTATTCATTTCAAGAAGAATTGAAATTTGTCATATTAAGGATATTTAGACATTCATATAAAAAATAACTTCATGAAAACTTTACTAAGAATGCTACTAATAAACCAATACAAGTTTAGAAAATGTAATAAAACTCCTTCCTTAAGTTGATTTAAATGAAACCAATTTTTGATTAGACATCTCGTCAAGCTTATCCTCTCTTATTTTTCTTTTCTTTTTTTCTTTTCTTTTTCTTTTTTTTATGATCTTTTCAATCTTTTCTTTTCGTTTTTTTTTTCAAGTGAGGATTACTATATCTGGATAGCTTTTAATGATTTTGAACTTCACAATCCTCTTCTTAAAGTCAAAACTCTATACATTTCTTCACTTTATAAATTCATATTAGTTTATGATTTTTCATAGTCTCATTCATTTCTTCTTACATGAAACTCTAAAATTCTTAACACTTTAAAAATAAAATTTCCTTTACTTTAAATAGAAAAGCATAGTCTTATCCTATCATACAAAATATCTTCAACTTTAGAATTGACTTTCATTATTAAAAACTCTTTACCTAAATTTACTATAATACTTACAAATAAAATTATAGTCATTTAAAGTTAAATCTTAATACCCCAGGCCATGTTAAATTAATTTTTTTAAAATATAGTTACTTAAAGAAAAATAAAATTTAGTTTACTCATTTTCAAAATAAAATTTTCATTCCCCCAAACTTAAGCTTTTAAATGACTTTAAAAATATTTGTGATATAAAATTTAATAGGTGGAAGAAAATAGTAAATGCATGAAAATAAAAACTAACCTGTAGAGGATTTCTGACTATGAAACTAGGATCTGGTTTATTGTAGGTACTAACTATAAAACAATATTTAGACATTAAAGCATTAAATAAAACATAATATATTCTAGAGAACTTGATGATAATTAAAAACATAATTACAAAAATTAAAAAACTAAGTGACAATCTAAACTGAAAATACTAAAATGTAGAAAAAAATGAAACTTTACAATAACTATTACAAATTCATTTCACAACACAACATAAAAAGTCTTTTACTACAACAAGTTTCGAATAAAAGTTCATCTTAATACAAACACAAACAACAAACCGACATCAAAACAACTAAAGAAGATGCATAAAACCTCAATCTTCATCTCCTTCCTCTTCATCATCTGATTCTTCTTATTCTTCTTCTTCATGGATGGGAGCATAGGGAGTGAAACTGGAGCAAGTAGGAAAGTTCACATTAGGTTCACCCTTAAGGTGTCTTACCATGGCATTTTCAAAGTCAATGTCATGATGAACTCTCCTCTGCTAATGTTCATCATTATATGCATTCCTTGTTCATATCTCTCCCAACTGAGTTTGAATATTTACTATATTCAGCTGTTGAATCATCAGTTGATCTATGATACCTTCAAGTGATACAGATCTAGAAGTAGATGCCCCTGCAACAGATGTAGATGGCCTATCCCTTCTTCCACGTCTAGACTCAACAAATGATTCTACTCTCTGAATCATATGTCTTCCGATCGGATTTTGCGGCTGCAAACTCCAGCTGTAGAACTACCAGCAATACTTCTAGCATGTTGAACTATCAATGCACCCACATCTATTGCCTTCATGTTTGAGTACATCTCTATCTTTAGTAACATCAGCCAAATGATATATTGGCAACAGTCTGACAGAAATGAAGTGGTGCCATATTTTTGACTGAATAGTCAACATAGAAGCAGAGAAGTTAACTATTTTATTATTCTTAATCTTCTATTCCCCTCTTCCATCAGTCAAAAATGTAATCACTTCCTACAGTGCCAAATCAGTCAACATAAATGTGACATATTCATAAAAAAATACACCCCTTAAACCATAAAAAGTATTGATACGATCAGCAGTAAACTCAACTTGTTTACCTCTAACAAGGATGTAATCATCAGAAGTAAATCCCAGGTTTGCATAAAATTCTTGAACCATCGGGACAATTGCTATGACAGTGAAGTAGCAGAATCTTTTCCAATTCCTGGTAAGAATTAGTCTTTCGACCTCGCCACCCAGGCTTGCAAACGCCCGATCTTGGATCATTCTCTTGGTCTCGATTTGAGTATTATAACTATGTTGGGCTTTGAAACTAACAAATCTTTGTTCATCAAAGTTCTCGGATGGCTTTTCTCTCTTAACACGGGGAGCCATTTGAAAATTCTACGAAAATCCAAATATAGTCCAAATAAATTACTAAATCCAAAATATAACTCCTCAAGTAAGGTTATTTGGTAAGAAACATTTCACCTTGAGTTTTCTTCAAGTATTTTTTATAAAAAATTCCAATTTTTGGATCTTCTAAAATCCATGGTGAAAATAAAAAATTTCTAAGTTAAAGTGAAGCTCTTACCAAGAAAAAAAGAAATCTATAGTTTTTAGCCTTCAATCCTTCTCTATTTCCCACAATGTGTTGCCCTGAACCAAGGTATTAAGGTAGAAAATGAATCAAGGAGCAAAAATGGAGTTTGTCCGTGTGATTCCATGATTTTCTAGGCAATATAGCGTGTTCGGACCTTTGGCGCATCATGCTCCAAGGCTTTGTAAGCTGGTGCATTAACCAACGACTTTATATATGCTTAAAAATATAAGATAAATATGGACGTAATGAATATTCAATAATTGTAAAGTCACACGTATCAACGCAAGTATACATATCACTCCAGTAATATAGGGCTCTAATGGAGTCCTACATATCAATCCCACAGAGAGTGGTTTAGAACTGCGAACTAAGATTTTAGAAAAGCAATACTTTAATCACAACAACGAAGTTCAATTTACTTATCTGTCACTAATAGGCAATTGAAATAAATATGTAATTTTAATAACTTTTAAATAACTAATGATACTAATGAGGGTTTATATGTGATATTTAATATATAAGAAAGCATCATTTACCTTGTAAAGAAATTTTAGTGAATGGATAAAGTGAATTAGTTCAAATTTTATTATGCCAAATAGGAGCATACCTATTCTTTACCATTTGGTCCAGGCATAAAGAACATTGACTAATCCTACACTTGTTTACTGAATTTGCGGCTAGGCTGGGAGGATACCGGCTCTCACTTTGGAGCTCCCACAGTAGGAGCATACCTATTCTTTACCCTTTGGTCCAGGCATAAAGAACATTGACTAATCCTACGCATGTTTACTGAATCCATGGCTAGGCTGGGAGGATACCGGCTCTCACTTCGGAGCTCCCACGTTCCATTTACTGAATCTGTGGCTAGGCTGGGAGGATACCGACTCTCACTTTGGAGCTCCCATGTTCCCCTCACCTGAGGGCTAACATCTACACTTCAGCACCCAAATGGGACCGAATTGAGGATTTTAGTCTGTCACTCTAAAATCTCCAATTCTACGCCCGATAATGGCTCTCACTTTGGAGCTCTCACGTTCCCCTCACCTGAGGGCTAACATCTACACTTCAACACCCAAACAATAGGATTGAATTGGGGATTTTAGTCTATCACTCTAAAATCTCCAATTCTAAGCCCGATAATTTTATTTCCCTATTAGAATTGGGGATTTTAGTCTGTAACTCTAAAATCTCCAATTCTACACCTGATAATATTATTTTCATAATTATTTGCACCCAACTTCCAAGGGCTTTGACCTCCCTGAATCTTTGATGTAATCGTCACTTTAGTTGTAAAACTCAACATATTTTAACAAATCAATTAGCCAGATTGAAAGTAAATTAAGATCGAAGTGAAAAGATCATCACAGTTTCTTAAACATTTTTATGGCTTCACCAATTCAAATCACCATTTCACAAATCTCAAGACTTGGAGAAAGACAGAGGAAACTACTCAGATCTTTTGGGGGAAAACACAACAAAACTTGAAATTCGTATATAAAATCAAAGTCATACAAACTACAACAAGTAAATAACTTATCTCTAATTTCTCCCCAGGAACACTCCTCGAAGTTCCTCTGAATCTCTTCATTTCTTTACAGCACACAAAATTCCTCTTTGGAAATTCATATAGAAAATCAAAGTCATACAAACTACAACAAGTAAATAACTTATCTCTAATTTCTCCCCAAGAACTCTCCTCGAAGTTCCTCTGAATCTCTTCCTTTCTTTACAGCACACAGAATTTCTCTTTGAAGTAGCAAGGAGGAAGAAATCTCTCACTTTCCCTCCACTCTTACAATCTCTCGAAAATTCTTCTTCAAAGCGGCAAGGAGGAAGAAATCTCTCACTTTCCCTCCACTCTTACAATCTCTCGAAGCAATTCCTTTTTGAAGTAGCAAGGAGGAAGAAATCTCTCACTTTCCCTCCACTCTTACAATCTCTCGAAAATTTGAAGTAGCAAGGAGGAAGAAATCTCTCACTTTCCCTCCACTCTTACAATTTTAAAGAGTTCCTCACAATATTGGAACCTTTCTAACCTCTATGAACTCTCTCTAGCACCTCCTATTTCTCTTTGAAGTAGCAAGGAGGAAGAAATCTCTCACTTTCCCTCCACTCTTACAATCTCTCGAAAATTCTTCTTCAAAGCGGCAAGGAGGAAGAAATCTCTCACTTTCCCTCCACTCTTACAATCTCTCGAAGCAATTCCTTTTTGAAGTAGCAAGGAGGAAGAAATCTCTCACTTTCCCTCCACTCTTACAATCTCTCGAAAATTCCTCACTAATATTGGAATTTTTCTAATCTCTAGGAACTCTCCTAGCACTTCCTTTACTCCCTATATTCTTTCCCTCGGAAAGGAGGAAGAAATCTCTCACTTTCCCTCCACTCTTACAATCTCTCAAAGAATTCCTCACAATGTTACACTCTACTGGAAATTCTATACACTAATGGTAACCTCCAAGGCCTCTAGCACTCTTCTATTTTTGGCCAATACACTATTGAACCCTTTCTAACATCCAGGACCTCTAGACATCTCTCTATATTTGGCCAAAATCTTCTTTTAAAGTTGTGGATGAGCTTTCCCAAGAGTTGCCTAAGCATCCCTTCCAAATCTTGCCTTATCCAAAGCTTGAGTAGGCATAACCACTGAGTTCGCCGTCAGCGGCCTCGAGGGCCCCATCGACGGACTTCTGGAGAATTTTGTCTTGTAGCCTCGGGAAAAACTCACCGTCGACAGGGTCGAGGGCGCCGTCGGCGGCCTATTTNGCATAACCGCCGAGCTCGTCATTGAAGGCCTCGAGGGCGCCATTGGCGGACCTTCTTAATGAATTAATTCTGGAGTCTTAGGAAAATCTCACCGTCAGTGGGGTTGGTGTCGTCGACGAGCTAGTTTAATTCTGCACATTTTGGTCATTTTCGCTCCAAATTTGCTCCTTTTTGCATTTTTTTGCTCCAATGACCCTAATTCATCATTCCCTACAACAAAACATAAAAATACCTTTCTTTAAAGTGCAATATCATAGAAATAAATATAAAATAAGTATGAAAATCTAAACATATTTTCCTTTGGTCACCAGCCTATCCAACATCTAGGCCAAAAAGGGTAAAGGAAAATGATCCTATCTGGTGGCAGAATTTAATTTTCTATAATCTATGCAGATCCATCATCCAGTGACTTGTCTTGTAGGTATTAATTTATTATTTTCATTTTTCACTACTATCACACATCCTTTCTTTGGAACACAGTGAATTGCACTAACCCAAGCACTGCGTGAAATAGAATATATTATTCCAACATCTAACCATTTTCAAATCTCTTTTTTAACAACTTCTTTCATCATAAGATTCAATCTCTTTTGAAGATCATCTCTTGGTTCATGTTGATCTTCCAATACAATTCTTTGCATACAAATTGAAGGACTGTTTCCTTTAATATCAGCTAATGTCCAACCAAAGGCTTTTTTATATCTTCTTAAAGTTTCCAACAATTGTTGTTCTTACATATCAGTTAATTCTGAGGAAACTATAACAGGTAATATTGATAAATCTACTGAAAATACATACTTTAAATGGGTAGGAAGTGTTTTCAAGTCTAGTTTAAGTGGTTTCTAAATTGATGAAATCAAATTCACATTACTTTCTATAGGGTCTAATATTTCAAATTTTTTCTGAACATAATCCAAATCTTGTTTACTCACTTCCATGGATTCATTTTGAATTTGATCATAATCTTGATATTCCAAATATTCATTTTCAAATTCTTTTTAGAATGTCATCTTGAAATATTCATGGCTTAAATATTCATTAAAAATCATTCAGAAGCATTCAATCACTTGCTCTTTTGCAGGGTATCTCATTGATTTTACAATATTAAATGTAATCTCTTGATCGTTAACTCTCATGGTTAGTTGTCCTTTCTCCACGTCTATCAAAGTCTTCTACTGGCAAGGAATGGTCTTCTCAAAATAATAGGAATTTCTTTATCTTTCTCATCATATAATACAATAAAATCTGCATGAAAGATAAATTTATCAAATTTTACCAAAATATCTTCTATAACTCCTTTAGGATAGGTAATCAAACTATCAAGTAACTGAAGAGTTATAGTTGTAGGTAAAATATCTCTTAAGCAAAACCTTATGAGAAAATATAAAGGCATAAGATTAATACTGGCTCCTAAATCACATAAAGCTTTTTAAAAAAATCTTTCACCAACAACACAAGGAATAGTAAAACTTCCAGGATCTTTAAGTTTTTCAAGAAACTTCTTCTGAATTATAGCACTACACTCTTCACTGAGTGCAACAATTTCATTATCTACAAACTTTCTTTTCTTATTAAATATATCCTTCATGAACTTCACAAAGCTTGGAATTTGTTCCAAGGCTTGAATAAATGGAATGTTTATCGTTAATTTCCTCAATATCTCTAAAAATTTTTTGAAAATTGGTTATCTTTATTTTTCTACTTCAATTTTTGAGGAAATTAAAGTGGTGGTCTTTCTATAGTGATTTTCATTTGTTTAATAAGACATTCTGACTCAAAATGAGAATCTTCACCAGATTTTTTATTTTCCACCTCATCTTTTTCAACTTCAAGTTCCACTTTTTTTAACTATGTTTTCCAATTATTTTCCACCTGTCATCTAAATAGCCCTAATTTGCTCTTTGTTATGATCTTTAGGATGTATTTCAACATTACTATTCAACGTTCTTGGAGGTCTATTGCTAAGTGCGACGACAATACATCCCAATTAATTTTCCATGTTTCTAATTACAACTCCTTGAATTTGTAATTGATTTCCCATTTACAATATTAATTTTTTCATTGATAACTTTTTTTCCTTAATCTACAAATTATTAAAATCTAGAGGGTAATAAGGTTTATAAGTTGTATTTTTTTATTGTTGGAATTTCCCAATGGGTTCCCAGTGTTGTTTCCCCATTGCAGATTTGCAACATTAGAATTATTGTTACTCCAACTAATATTTAGTTGATTCTTCAAACCAGGATTGTAATAATTGGCATAAGGATTATAAAATGATTATTTATTGCATTTAAGGTCTCAAAAGAAGATTGAGATTCTATCATGTGTCCCAATGAGTTTTCCTCAAGCACAGGTGATGTCTGAGAATAATTCATTCTATATTGATCTATCTTCTTGGATATAACAACTATTTGGGTAGCTAACATAGATATTGCATCAAAATCATGAATGCTAGCTGCTCTTTTTGGATTTAACCTTTCAGAGGGCCATTGAAAATTATNAAAAAATAATATAAAATAAGTATGAAAATCTAAACATATTTTCCTTTGTTCACCAGCCTATCCAACATTTGGGCCAAAAAGGGTAAAGGAAAATGATCATATCTGGTGGCAGAATTTAATTTTCTATAATCTATGCAGATCCATCATCCAGTGACTTGTCTTGTAGGTATTAATTCATTATTTTCATTTGTCACTACTATCACACATCCTTTCTTTGGAACACAGTGAATTGCACTAACCCAAGCACTGCGTGAAATAGAATATATTATTCCAACATCTAACCATTTTCAAATCTCTTTCTTAACAACTTCTTTCATCATAAGATTCAATCTCTTTTGAAGATCAGCTCTTGGTTCATGTTGATCTTCCAATACAATTCTTTGCATACAAATTGAAAGATTGTTTCCTTTAATATCAGCTAATGTCCAACCAAAGGCTTTTTTATATCTTCTTAAAGTTTCCAACAATTGTTGTTCTTGCACATCCGTTAATTCTGAGGATACTATAACAGGTAATATTGATAAATCTCTTGAAAATACATACTTCAAATGGGTAGGAAGTGTTTTCAAGTCTAGTTTAAGTGGTTTCTGAATTGATGAAATCAAATTCACATTACTTTCTATAGGGTCTAACGTTTCAATTTTTTTCTGAACATAATCCAAATCTTGTTTACTCACTTCCGCGGATTCATTTTGAATTTGATCATAATCTTGATTTTCTAAATATTCATTTTCAAATTCTTTTTAGAATGTCTTCTTGAAATATTCATGGCTTAAATATTCATTAAAAATCATTCAGAAGCATTCAATTCATTGCTCTTTTGTAGGGTATCTCATTGATTTTGCAATATTAAATGTAATCTCTTGATCACTAACTCTCATGGTTAGTTGTCCTTTCTCCACGTTTATCAAAGTCTTCTACTGGCAAGGAATGGTCTTCTCAAAATGATAGGAATTTCTTTATCTTTCTGATCATATAATACAATAAAATCTGCATGAAAGATAAATTTATCAAATTTTATCAAAATATCTTCTATAACTCCTTTAGGATAGGTAATCGAACAATCAATTAACTGAAGAGTTATAGTTGTAGGTAAAATATCTCTTACGCAAAACCTTATGAGAAAATATAAAGGCATAAGATTAATACTGGCTCCTAAATCACATTAAGCTTTTCAAAAAAATCTTTCACCAATAACACAAGGAATAGTAAATCTTCCAGGATCTTTAAGTTTTCAAGAAACTTCTTCTGAATTATAGCACTGCACTCTTCACTGAGTGCAACAATTTCATTATCTACAAACTTTCTTTTCTTATTAAGTATATCCTTCATGAACTTCACAAAGCTTGGAATTTGTTCCAAGGCTTGAACAAATGGAATGTTTATCGTTAATTTCCTCAATATCTCCAAAAAATTTTTTGAAAATTGGTTATCTTTATTTTTCTACTTCAATTTTTGGGGAAATGAAAGTGGTGGTCTTTCTATAGTGATTTTCATTTGTTTAATAAGACATTCTGACTCAAAATGGGAATCTTCACCAGATTTTTTATTTTCCACCTCATCTTTTTCAACTTCAAGTTCCACTTTTTTTTAACTATGTTTTCCAATTATTTTCCACTTGTCATCTAAATAGCCCTAATTTGCTCTTTGTTATGATCTTTAGGATGTATTTCAACTTTACTATTCAACGTTCCTGGAGGTCTATTGCTAAGTGCGGCAGCAATACATCCCAGTTAATTTTCCATGTTTCTAATTACAACTCCTTGAATTTGTAATTGATTTCCCATTTACAATATTAATTTTTTCATTGGTAACTTTTTTTCCTTAATCTACAAATTATTAAAATCTAGAGGGTAATAAGGTTTATAAGTTGTATTTTTTTATTGTTGGAATTTACCAATGGGTTCCCAGTGTTGTTTCCCCATTGCAGATTTGCAACATTAGAATTATTGTTACTCCAACTAATATTTAGTTGATTCTTCGAACCAGGATTGTAATAATTGGCATAAGGATTATAAAATGATTATTTATTGCATTTAAGGTCTCAAAAGAAGATTGAGATTCTATCATTTGTCCCAATGAGTTTTCCTCAAGAACAGGTGATGTCTGAGAATAATTCATTCCATATTGATCTATCTTCTTGGATATAACAACTATTTGGGTAGCTAACATAGATATTGCATCAAAATCATGAATGCTAGCTGCTCTTTTTGGATTTAACCTTTCAGAGGGCCATTGAAAATTATTAGTAGCCATCTCTTCAATTAAAGAATATATTTCATCGAATAGTTTTAACATTAATGATCCACCAGCAGTAGCGTTAATTATCGATCTAAGAGTCCAACCAATCCATTATAAAAAGTTTGAATTATTAACCAATATGGTAGCTCATGCTATGGAAACTTCTTAAGGAGATCTTTAAATCTTTCTTAGGCTTCATAAATTGATTCTCCTTCAAACTGATAAAAAAATGTAATATCATTTCTAAGCTTAGCAGTTTTTTAAGGTGGAAAATATTTAGATAAAAATCTTTGTGATAAGTCTCACCAAGTTTTGATAGATCCAGGTGCTAATGATTTTAACCACATCTTAGCTTTATCCCTTAGTGAAAAAGGAAAAAAGTCTAAGTCTGAAGACATCATTTGACACTCCATCACATTTAAAAGTAGTACATAATTCTAGAAAACTAGCAAGGAGTAAATTATGATCTTCAGTTGGTGTTCCCCAAGACTGATTGTTTAGTACCATTTGGATAATAACAGGTTTAAGCTCAAATGAATTGGCAGCAACAGTAGGGTTTGTATACTCAAATGAATTTTATCTGCTATAGGATTAGCATAATCTCTTAAAGATCTCTGATGATGTTCACTTTCATTTCCGTCATTATTTAAATGGCAAGCCATTTTACTAATATGATCTATCTCTTTTTATTGTTTTCAAATTATTCTAATAGTTCTTTCTAACTCAGAATCATAAGGAACTAATCCTTCAAATCTTATGCTACACATAAACAAACATAATAAGTAATTAAAATAAGTNTATAAAAAGATGTAATATCATTTCTAAGCTTAGCACTTTCTTAAGGTGGAAAATATTTAGATAAAAATCTTTGTGATAAGTCTCACCAAGTTTTGATAGATCCAGGTGCTAATGATTTTAACCACATCTTAGCTTTATCCCTTAGTGAAAAAGGAAAAAAGTCTAAGTCTGAAGACATCATTTGACACTCCATCACATTTAAAAGTAATACATAATTCTAGAAAACTAGCAAGGAGTAAATTATGATCTTCAGTTGGTGTTCCCCAAAACTGATTGTTTAGTACCATTTGGATAATAACAGGTTTAAGCTCAAATGAATTTGCAGCAACAGTAGGGTTTGTATACTCAAATGAATTTCATCTGCTATAGGATTAGCATAATCTCTTAAAGATCTCTGATGATGTTCACTTTCATTTCCAGCATTATTCAAATGACAAGCCATTTTACTAATATGATCTATCTCTTTTTATTGTTTTTAAATTATTCTAATAGTTCTTCCTAACTTAGAATCATAAGGAACTAATCCTTCAAATCTTATGCTACACATAAACAAACATAATAAGTAATTAAAATAAGTAAACACACTAAGATATGAATATATTCAAACTAAACTACAAACACTTTTTTTAAATTTTAAATTAAAAATAATTTAAATATAAAATAACTTACTATTACTTTCTGTTACTTCCTAGGCAACAACGCCNAATATGAATATATTCAAACTAAACTACAAACACTTTTTTTAAGTTTTAAATTAAAAATAATTTAAATATAAAATAACTTACTATTACTTTCTGTTACTTCCTAGGCAACAACGCCAAAAACTTGATGCGGGGTGGATTTAATGTGTTAATTATGTAAATATTTTTCAATATTACAAAATGCACACAACATGTATAATATGAAATATGCAAATTAATCCCAACAAAAATAAATTTTACAAAAACAATTTAATCTCTTAAAAATCTTTAAACTGCCAAATCCCCTAAAATAACGCAAGTATGCATATCACTTAAGTAATAAAGGGTTCTAATGTAGTCCTAGATATCGATCCCACAGGGAAGCTGGAAATACCTATTAGTAAATTCATAAGATTATAATCTAAACTACAATTTTAAACTACAAAAGTGAAGTGCTAAATTTGAATATAAAGTAATCGAANTGCAAATATGCATATCACTTAAGTAATAAAGGGTTCTAATGTAGTCCTAAATATCGATCCCACAGGGAAGCTGGAAATGCCTATTAGTAAACTCATAAGATTATAATCTAAACTACAACTTTAAACTACAAAAGTGAAGTGCTAAATTTGAATATAGAGTAATCGAATGAATGCTAAATAAGATGCATTAAAAAGATAAAGTTAATTAAAGTAATTGCTAAACTTTTAAAAATAAGATTACGAAAGCTAAATAAAATTTTTTTGTGATGAAGAGTTCAAATTTAAGAAAGCATTCTTCCCTTTTACAATGAGTATACAAATTGTGAAAAAATAAAATTATTTGAAAATATATAAATAAAATGTTTTGTGTCAACTAGGAGCAATCCTATTCTTTGCCCTCTTTTGAGTGCAAAAAGAACATTGCCTAATCCATAGTTTGGTCTCTAATTTTGTGGTTAGGCCGGGAGGATACCGACAACCACTCCAAAGCTCCCACTACTCCTTCACTTGAGGGCTAACAATCTCGGATCAGTTTCCAATCAACTAGACCAAATTGGGGATTTTAATTTGTCACCTTAAAATCTCCAATTCTACATCCAACAAGTTATATTTTTTTTATTTATTTGCACTCAACTCCATGGATGACATCCTCTCCCATAAAATCAAATGTGATTCTCACTATATTGTAGAAATCATAGCCCTTTCGGAACATATGTTTCTCAAAATATTTTAACATTTCAATTGACCAGATTAAAAGGTAAATGAAGAACAAAGTTCAAATCATCAAAATTTATTGATATTTAAAACTTTATAAAATAAAATCAATTCTTCACAAAACTGTATCTCAAAGTAGAGAGAAGGATAAAGAAGACTACTTATAATTCACGAGAAGGATACAAAAAAATACGGATTTCATTAATAAAAATAAGTTTACAAAATAAAAGAAATAAAAGAAAACTTATCTTATAATCCTTCCCAATAAAATCATTAGAAGTTCTCTTCAAGCCTTTCTCTTCTTACAAGCACTCTAAATTCTCTCTAGAAGTGTAATGAAGAAGAAATATCTCACTTTTCCTCTCCTCTTACAATCCTTAAAAAAGATCTTCAGGTCCTTGACTTTCTCTCCCTCTCTCTTTCTTTCTTTCGCCCCCTTTTACAAGCCTGTCGACACTATTTTGGGTTGTTGATTTGCCCGTTAGAAGCTGATCGGCTGCCGAAATTGGAATCCCGTCACTCGCTTTGGAAAGGCGTTTAATATATATATATATATATATGTTTAGAAAAATATGAAATCAAATCGACCAAATATATTTTATAGACCCTGTATCTATCCCGAAAGATAAATATAAGACTGGAGGGTAAGCACGATTAAATAAATTAAAAATTATATGACATCTGTTTGGTCAGTGAAACCATTTTTATTTGTCGACAAGTTACCCTATTTAATATGAAGAATTAAATAGAGTTTATATTAAGCTGGGTTTGGAAAAGCTTCCTATAAGGGCAAGCCCTTATAGTTAATTAATTCTTAGATAACCGAAGTCACCTAAGAAAACTCTCAACAAAAATCAGGAAATATTATCTTGAAGGAATTAAGAAAGATATGACTCTTCAATGAGATCAGATAAAGAGGTGTGAAAGGGGAATGACTCAAATTTAGAACATTTACTATAGAATCCAAAGGAGGAAGAACTAGAGGATGTCATAGATCCGAAGGAGAACCTCGGTAACTTTCTAGTCTATCTTATTATTTTCCTTTAGTTTTAAGTAAAAATGATTTAAATGTTTAATCTTACCAATTTTATTAGTTTTAAGACTTACATCTACGTGAAAAGATCACACAAATGGCCTAAAAGATATGAGGATTTAGGTCATGAAGAACGATAACCTAAAAATCTTAAGACACGTTAGGGATAATATTATACAGCAGAGATATACAAAAGGCCTAAAGAAAAGGTTGAGGTTTTATTTTTCATAAGCAAAACATCGTGAAATCTTATGGCCTGTTGTTTAATTCTAAAGAAAGATATGATGTTGTAGATCCTCTTGCTGTTGAAGATGGTCGTGCTGCCCACAATGCTAACTATAAGCTCCTTGTTGCAACAAGTTTAGGTTTTCTAATGTGTTAGGTTATGATGTCAAATCAGATGTTCCTATGGTTATATTTCTTTAAATATTATGGGGCATATTAAAATTGATTAGAGCGACACTGGTTAAGTTCCTACGGTTCCCTCATTCCGACACCACTATTTTCTTTCATATTTACTTAGTCTGAATGAATTTACTAAACTAAACTTAATGAGTTCCATACTTTTATTTAGACCGTGGGAAGTATCGTTAGCAACCATTGGTTACCTCCTCCAACGGATTCTCGTTCATATGATAGAGACATCTTAATTTAGTTGTAATTATTATTTTGGGATGTTTGTGATTAAATCTTGATTTGTCTTATATTTTGAATGTTGTGGCAGTGAGTTTTATCTTCATTGATTTTAGTTTTGATTTTAGTTCTATGGCGATCCTAACAAATTTGGTTTTCATGCAGGGTGACATAGTTGCTTAACATGCAAGCTCAAGGCAATAAATACAGAAAGGTAAATGCATTAATTTAAAAGTGTACCTGCAGATTCTTCTCGTTCCACCACCTAAAAGGCCAGTACTTGCAAGAAATGTGAATAATTTTGCAAGAAATTTAAATTGTAGGAGTAGATGAAGGTTTAACTATCAAACCCCAAGTTATGATTTTATTGAATCTCAGAAGATTCTAGTGGATGAACTTAGAACAAAAATATGACAAGTCCAATTTGCCCTTCAGAATGTCCAATAGATTTCAAAGTGCTCGAGGAATGACCCTAGATCACTCTAAGTGCCTCTAATTACAAGGAACTCTGAAAACCACTTTTCATAATTTTCTAAAGTGTATTTAATTTAATACAATTATTTTTGTACAAAAATACAAGGTTCCTAAGAAAATCAACTTTAATGCTTAAACTAAATCAAATAATTTTTAAATTTTTACAGTGAATAAACATGATTTTTATGAACAATGTGGGGTTGATTTTGTCAATTTTTGATAAGTACATAATTTACAAAAATTAACACAAGATATTTACATTTAATTAAATGTAAAAATTTACAAGATAATTTAAGGCATCATGTTATTTTCCTAGACTTCTCTAACCATAGGAAATCTACTAAAATTATTCCCATAACTTTTCAAATGATATTTTGATTTATATACTTAAAAATAGCCAAAATGGTCACCTTAGCTTGAAAATTAGGACTAGAAGCATAGAGATATCCTCTGACCTTGGAAAAATTAGAAGACATAGCCTCTTTCAGAAGGAATGAACTCTCAAAATTTCAAGCAATGGTGAGCAATATTTAGTCATGGAAAATTGAAATACCATAGAGTGTATTTAATTCAAAAAATAAGGGAATGAGAAAATAATTTTTATTTTTAGTCCAAATTATTCTCCTCTATTCACTAAGTAAGATAGTGTTTTTCTTTTATTTTTATGATTTTTCTAGAGAAATATATGGATTTTTGAAGTTTAGGTATTTAAATTAATTCAGAAAATTCATAATTTTCTACTTATCCACGCGGCGCCAACTCAACATACGGTGGCTTTGAACTCACACACGGCGCTCCGCTATTGATGTCGTCATCCACCTCAGCTGCCACATGGCCTATGGTTCACACACCAAGAGTTTGTCTGGCTCGATATCCTCCGTTCATTGGATACATGCGCGATCGGACGACATCCGTTCATCATCTCCGAGTGACCTAACCCGTAATCTGTTCACACTAAAACCTTAAGATCTTTGTCTAAACTCAACCAAATTACGTAGGCTTTGTTTCTAAACCTTCATCTTCTCTATATGAACCTATCCATACGGTATATGTGGTATGAAATACAATAAATACATATAATGAACCAAAATAAGCTTGGATTAGGTTTGGGATTCAATACCTTTGTCTGAGAGGGGAGGCCTCAATTAGATGGTTGTGGTAGCTTTAAATGGACCCAATGAACCTTCGGATGAAGTCTCAAGCCCTAGTGAATTGTCTAGGTATGATTTTGATCTAACTCAATTTCAGGTGTTGGTCTAGAGCTATGCTAGAGGCTATTTTAGAGGGGGCTTTTGTGGGGAATCAGCCTCTTTCACAGTGGGATGGTGCGCGCACAATTGATTGAAGTTTGGTGCACTGTGGTGGAGTGGAGAGATCTATTCTGGTTTTAGGGCAAATTTCATTGAAGAAATTGGCTCTAAGGGGAGGCTATCAGTGGCTGAGAGCAAGGGGATTGCACTTGGGATGGTTTGGAGAAGCTCTGGTGAGATTTTNACGTACAATTGATTGAAGTTTGGTGCACTGTGGTGGAGTGGAGAGATCTGTTCTGGTTTTAAGGCAAATTTCATTGAAGAAATTGGCTCTAAGGGGAGGCTATTAGTGGCTGAGAGCAAGGGGATTGCACTTGGGATGGTTTGGAGAAGCTCTGGTGAGATTTTGGCAGAGTTTCCTTATGATTCCAAGCACTCTTTTCTTTTGTCATGGAGAGCTCCATTTAAAGACATGATAACTGATATGCCTAAATTATATATTGTTTTTAGACACATTTTTATACCTACTTTTGAGATATTGCACTTTAATGGAAGGTATTTTTGTGTTTTTCTTTCAGGTATAAGTAAAAAGGGGAAAAATGCTTAAGACAGCGAAAAAAGATTAAATTTGGAGCAAATAGGTGAAAACGTGCAAAAGTGTTTTGGCGCCTAAGTTCCAGAGGCCTCGCGCTTAAACACCAGTGGCAGTTATTGGACGAGTAAATTCAATTTTTACAAATTTTGAAGAGGTTTTTGAGGCACCTATTGGCTTAATAATTGGTTACAACCACCATGGATGAAAATTATTATGAAAGGATGCATCTCTTGGGGAAATACATCGAATCAAGCCACATTTTAAAGAGATACCAAGGAAACTTTTGGAGAATTATAAAAGAAAGAAGATTGGGACTTTGAAAGAGGTGCTAAAAGTACTGGAAAATTTTTGTGGAGGACTTAAGATAAGTTTTTATCTTTTATTTTAGACCACTTTTGGTTTTAATTGAGACTTATTGTTGGTTTGACAATGATTTCTACTCTTAAACTAAAGTGTCGTTTTATTTTCTCCAAGGATTCTGAGTAGTTTTTTTTATCTTTCTTCTTAAAATGATAAGTAATTAAGTGTTGGATGGAAGTTGTGGAGAGTATTGATCTTTAATGTTAGAAGAAGTTGTGATGATTTAAAGCCATGTACTTTATTTACTTCTTAATTTGGCCAATCCACATGTTAAAATTTATTGTGAGAAAGTGTAAGAACCGGGATGGTATTATCTCAGTCAACAATTTGAAAGAATCAGATGATGTTGTATGAATGAGAATGTAGTTCATATGATTGAGTGCAAAAAAATAGGAAAATATTCATTGAAGGGTGTAGAGCTAGAGGACTTTAAAGTGACAGGTTAAAGCCCCCAACTTGGTTTATTTTTTTTAGGTTCTGATACGAGATGTTTGCCCCTAGGTGGAGGGAATTGAGGGAACTTTAGAGTGAGAGCTAGTATCTTCCCCGCCTAGCCGGTCTTCAGAACTATTCAAACTTTGAATTAGCCAATGTTCTTTAAAGCATCTCTAATAAGGGTAAAGAATATTATTTCTTCTATTTGGCTCAACACAATATGCATACTTCCACAATAGAATTCCTATACTTATTATTAATTCATGATAAGGAGAAAGTCATTTTCATATTTAGTTTTTTTCTTCTACAAAAACTCAAGTTATCTTTTTAATTTTGTACTATTTTTGTCAAAATATTAAAATTACCAAAAATATTTAAACTTTCTTTACTGTGAAAACTCATTGAGTTTAAATAATTATCTTCTTAAAAATAGAAAGTTTTCCAAAAAGTGTATATTGCATATCTTCCCTGTGGGTTCGATATTCAGATCTTAATCAAAAAGTCCTATATTACTTGATAACGATATGTATACTTGTGTAGTATCCCAATATAAATTAAAAATTAAATTCTTATTTTTGTTTAGGATCAAGTTTTTGGTTTTGTTGCGAAATAAGGAAATATAATTGAAAAATATAATCAGAATTATTGTTATATTGTTTCTTATAAGCAGTTATCAGGGATCAAGTTTTTTGCGCCGTTTTTGGGGAATTGAAGTGAAAATTGTAAAGAATCTATTATTTTAAAAGCAATTTTCTATTTTTAGAAAGTCTTATTTAAACTTTAAGTTATTGTATTTTATTTTGTGTGTGTTTAGTTTTATTTTATTTTATGTTAGTGTATGTGTAGTTTAGGTTCTGAAGGACTAGTGCCATACGATTCGGAATTAGAGAGAACTGTTAGAAAAATCAGAAAAACCATAAAAATTAAAAATCTTGAAAAATCCAAAAAAAATACATAAATGGCAAACCAAAATGATCAAAATGCTAAAATAGATCAGCAGTTTAAACCTTTAAGAGATTTTGATAACCCTACTGTAGATAAACTTCATTGTAGTATTCTTTACCTATTATAGTGGCTAATTCATTTGAGCTTAAACCTGCTATTATCCAAATTATATCAAATAATTAGTTTGGGAGATCACCAACTGAAGATCCAAATTTACATCTTGCCAATTTTCTAGAATTGTGTGCTACATTTGGGGGTCACCAACTGAAGATCCAAATTTACATCTTGCCAATTTTCTAGAATTGTGTGCTACATTTAAGTACGATGGTGTATCGATGATGCCAGAAGACTTAGGTTATTTCCTTTCTCACTGAGGGATAAAGCTAAGATGTGGTTGAATTTGTTAGCACCTGAATCTATCAAAAATTGGGGTGATTTAACACAAAAATTTCTTGATAAATATTTTCCACCATCAAAAACTTCAAAGCATATAAATGATATTACTTCTTTTAATCAGTTTGAAGAGAAATCTATTTATGAAGCATTGGAAAGATTTAAAGANGATGTTAAAATTTGCTGTGAGAAAGTGTAGGAACCGGGATGGTATTGTCTCAGTCAACAATTTGAAAGAATCATATGATGTTGTATGAATGAGAATGTAGTTCATATGATTGAGTGCAAATAAATAGAAAAATATTTATTGATGGGTGTAGAGTTAGAGGACTTTAAAGTGACAGGTTAAAGCCCCCAACGAAATAGTCATTGATGGGTGTAGAGTTAGAGGACTTTAAAGTGACAGGTTAAAGCCCCCAACTTGGTTTAGAAATAATTTTTGAAGGGTGTAGAGTTAGAGGACTTTAAAGTGATAGGTTAAAGCCCCCAACTTGGTTTATTTTTTTTTAGGTTCTGATACAAGATGTTAGCCCCTAGGTGAAGGAAATTGAGGGAACTTTAGAGTGAGAGCTAGTATCTTCCCCGCCTAGCCGGTCTTCAGAACTATTCAAACTTTGAATTAGCCAATGTTCTTTAAAGCATCTCTAGTAAGGGTAAAGAATATTATTTCTTCTATTTGGCTCAACACAATATGCATACTTCCACAATAGAATTCCTATACTTATTACTAATTCATGATAAGGAGAAAGATATTTTCATATTTAGTGTTTTTCTTCTACAAAAACTCAAGTTATCTTTTCAATTCTGTACTATTTTTGTCAAAATATTAAAATTACCAAAAATATTTAAGCTTTCTTTACTGTGAAAACTCATTTAGTTTAAATAATTATCTTCTTAAAAATAGAAAGTTTTCCAAAAAGTGTATATTGCATATCTTCCCTGTGGGTTCGATATTCAGATCTTAATCAAAAAGTCCTATATTACTTGATAACGATACATATACTTGCATAGTATCCCAATATAAATTAAAAATTAAATTCTTATTTTTGTTCAGGATCAAGGTTTTGGATTTGTTGCGAAATAAGGAAATAAAATTGAAACATATAATCAGAATTATTGTTATACTGTTTCTTATAAGCAGTTATCAGGGATCAAGTTTTTGGCGCCGTTTTTGGGGAATT
>JXCR01138140.1:109190-127293 GCA_002079205.1 Phalaenopsis hybrid cultivar
ATGAAATACAATAAATACATATAATGAACCAAAATAAGCTTGGATTAGGTTTGGGATTCAATACCTTTGTCTGAGAGGGGAGGCCTCAATTAGATGGTTGTGGTAGCTTTAAATGGACCCAATGAACCTTCGGATGAAGTCTCAAGCCCTAGTGAATTGTCTAGGTATGATTTTGATCTAACTCAATTTCAGGTGTTGGTCTAGAGCTATGCTAGAGGCTATTTTAGAGGGGGCTTTTGTGGGGAATCAGCCTCTTTCACAGTGGGATGGTGCGCGCACAATTGATTGAAGTTTGGTGCACTGTGGTGGAGTGGAGAGATCTATTCTGGTTTTAGGGCAAATTTCATTGAAGAAATTGGCTCTAAGGGGAGGCTATCAGTGGCTGAGAGCAAGGGGATTGCACTTGGGATGGTTTGGAGAAGCTCTGGTGAGATTTTGGCAGAGTTTCCTTAAGGTTCCAAGCACTCTTTTCTTTTGCCATGGAGAGCTCCATTTAAAGACATGATAACTTATATGCCTAAATTATATATTGTTTTTAGACACATTTTTATACCTACTTTTGAGATATTGCACTTTAATGGAAGGTATTTTTGTGTTTTTCTTTCAGGTATAAGTAAAAAGGGGAAAAATGCTTAAGATAGTGAAAAAGGATCAAATTTGGAGCAAATAGGTGAAAATGTGCAAAAGTGTTTTGGCGCCTAAGTTCCAGAGGCCTCACGCTTAAACGCCAGAGGCAGTTATTGGACGAGTAAATTCAAATTTTACAAATTTTGAAGAGGTTTTTGAGGCACCTATTGGCTTAATAATTGGTTACAACCACCATGGATGAAAATTATTATGAAAGGATGCATCTCTTGGGGAAATACATTGAATCAAGATACATTTTAAAGAGATACCAAGGAAACTTTCGGAGAATTATAAAAAAAAGAAGATTGGGACTTTGAAAGAGGTGCTGAAAGTACTGGAAAATTTTTGAAAGTTAAAAAATTGGGGAGTTAGTTGGAGAGATTTTCAGGCACCACATATTTATCCTTCTTTATTTCGTTTTATGTTGAGAGTGTTGTAAAAGAGAAGAGATTGATTCAAAAAACTTCAAGAATTTGGTGGAGGACTTAAGATAAGTTTTTATCTTTTATTTTAGACCACTTTTGGTTTTAATTGAGACTTATTGTTGGTTTGACAATGATTTCTACTTTTAAACTAAAGTGTGGTTTTGTTTNGGAGTTGAAGTTACTTCCTCAACATTTAAAATATGCCTTTTTAGGAGATTCCTCTACTTTCCCTATTGTAGTTTCCTCAAAATTAACATTGGAAGAAGAGGAAAGGTTGATGAAAATTTTTGAAAATTTTTAAGAAATCCTTTGGATGGACAATTGGTTATATTAATGGAATGAGTCCTTCAATTTGTATGCATAAAATTCATATGGAAGAGAACTGAAAACCTAAGGCTGGTCCTCAAAGAAAACTGAATCCTGTTATAAAAGAAGTTATTAAGAAAGAAATTTTAAAGTGGTTAGATGCTGTAATTATCTACTCAATTTCAGATAGTGCATGGGTTAGTTCAATTCACTGTGTTCCTAAGACAAGAGGAGTAACTGTAATTGTGAATGAACATAAGGAATTAATACCTACTAGATAAGTTATAGGGTGGCGAATATGCGTTGATTATAGAAACTTAAATCTTGTCATTAGGAAAGATCATTTTTCATTACCCTTTCTAAATCAAATGTTGTATAAACTAGCTGGGTATAAATACTTTTGTTTTCTAGATGGATATACTGGTTATCACCAAACATAAATATCACCTGAAGATCAAGCAAAAATAACTTTTACCAATCCTTGTGGTACTTTTGCTTTTAGAAGGGTGCCCTTTGATTTATGTAATGCCCCTGCTACATTTCAAAAATGTATATTGACAATTTTTTATTATTTAATTGAAAAAGGGTTGAAGTATTCATGGATGATTTTTCAGTGTTTGGAACTTCATTTGACTCATGATTTTTCAGTGTTTGGAACTTTATGTTGGGTCAACCAGAATAAGAACTAGTTACGTCGGGCTGACGCGAAAAACCAAGCACATTGTGGGAGACAACCCATAGTTATCAGAGTGTTTTTATTTTGATTGTTGTTTTGTGTGTGATTAAGAAAATTGGGGTAGTATTTTTGAAACTATTATGTGTTAGTACAGATTTTAAGACTTTATTTGGTGACCAAGACATGTTAGAATGAGAATTTGGATGTTAAGTTGACTAGTGCAAAAATATACACTGGCGCTTAAGCGTCAGATCCAGCGCTTAAGCGCGGTAGTTTAAACACATGTGTAAAATTAATATTCTAGAAGGTTTAACCGCAAATTAGTTTTTAAAAACGTGCCAAGGCAGTTTCTAAACGTGTCTAGGAGTTATTGGAAGGATTTAGACCTATAAATAGAAGGGTTTTGTAAAGGAATTTCACCCCAGATCATTTATATCTCTAAAAGTCTAAGAGAAAGTGAGATTTAGAGAAAATGTGTTCATGGGTAATAGATTTGAAGAAGAATGAAGAAACCATGAGGAAAAGGTTCATTAGTCAAAGTGCACAAGAGATGTATAACGGTTTCTTAGCCGTTAGTATTGAAGGGATATCAGAGAAAATCAACAAAATTGAAAATTCCATGTCTGTACTGGAGACTAAGGTATTGGAGATTCATGCACAGGGAAATACTATGACTTTATTGAAGAACAAAGTACTTGAGTTGCACGCACATATAGAGCATATTGAATGGCAATTGAAGATGCAATTTAGCCACACAAGTTATATAGAAGAAGCAAATAAGGTGATGTTAATAAAGCAGCACTGTATTGAAGAAGATAGTATGAGAGCTCGTCACCACCATCCATTTTATCAACTCTATGTTCCTGGAGAGACTAATGAAAGATAGGAATTTTTCCTTTGAATGAAGAATAGAATTAATTTTAGTGTTATAATTTGTGTGTTATAAGTTGTTGTTTTCAAGTGGTTTAGTGTTTAAGTCTTGTTTTTAGTATTTATGACTTCTTTATGTGTAATTGTTGACCTCATTTTTGGTTGAGGTTTAGTTTTTCCTCTATAGTAGTCTAAGGTCTAGCCATAGGATTTTCCTATTGACTATTCCTAGAAAAATAGACATGAAGAAATTCCAAACTCTTCTCTACTGAGCTTCAAGTTCCACATGTTGCTCTCAACCTCTAAATACTTAGTAGGAGGGGTCACTGTGGGGGAAACTCAAGATGAGTCACCCTTAGGATTGCTGGACCTTAGGGTTGACCTTGGGTGTTGTTCTGGAGCTAAGGCACTCACTAGACTTATCTACACTCACAATCACTCACTACCCTAAACTCAAATTTCTAGCCTAGATCCCTTGATCTTTTGGGATACTCATGTAGATGGTCCCCTAAACCTACCAGCCCTAGGGTTATGGTTTGGCTAAGACCCCTATGTAGAGGACCCAAAATGGGGTTTCCATTGGTCCATGGCTTATTGGTGATGGTTGGTACCTCAACTCTACCAAAATACCCATCTTGGCCTTTTACCCTAAAACACCCCCAAATTACCAAAATACCCCTCNAATGCAACAATTATTTGGGCCAATTGACAAGGCTAACCTAGACCAAACCCAAGTTTTGGTCATTTGCATCCACTTGAACCCATGCACTAAATGTGACGTAACCACCCTAAAGCCACCAAATTAACTCCACCACAGCCATTAGTTGGACTTAATGACCAGTCTAAACACCATCAAACCACCTAAATCAAGCCATGGACCAAAGGTTCCCCAAATTAAGGGATATTTATCACCTAAATCAAGCCATGAACCAAAGGTTCCCCAAATTAAGGGATCTTATTTCCAAAAATGCACATGCTTAATCAAGCCATGGGCCAAAGGTCCCCCAAATTAAGGGATCTTATTTCCAAAAATGCACATGCTTAAGATATCTAAGATATCTTTGCCAAATCCAAGTCCCCCCAATTAAGGGATCTTATTTCCAAAAATGCACATGCTTAAGATATCTTTGCCAAATCAAAGCACATATAGGGATCTTATTTGCAAAAATGCACATGCTTAAGATATCTTTGCCAAATCCAAGCACATTTTTGTGATGGATTCCTATGGGTCCCTGAGCTCCTAGCCACCTCCCCCTGGCCGGCCGGCCAGCCTAGTGGCCAGAAAAGCCCAATGGTTACATGCTTAAGATATCTTTGCCAAATCATTGTCATGGATTCCTATGGGTTCCCTGAGCTCCTAGCCACCTCCCCCTGGCTGGCCGGCCAGCAAGCCATGGGCCAAAGGTCCCCCAAATTAAGGGATCTTATTTCCAAAAATGCACATGCTTAAGATATCTTTGCCAAATCCATCCCCAAATTAAGGGATCTTATTTCCAAAAATGCACATGCTTAAGATATCTTTGCCAAATCCAAACATTTATATTAAATTGCTGTGATGGATTCCTCTGGGTTCCCTGAGCTCC
Source organism: Phalaenopsis hybrid cultivar (assembly GCA_002079205.1). Lineage (NCBI taxonomy): Eukaryota > Viridiplantae > Streptophyta > Magnoliopsida > Asparagales > Orchidaceae > Phalaenopsis > Phalaenopsis hybrid cultivar. The sequence continues at coordinate 113,678 of JXCR01138140.1, forward strand.
TAGTCACCTCCCCCTGGCCGAGCGGCCAGCCTAGTGGCTAGAAAAGCCAAAAATCGAGAGCCACTCCCATGGCACCTCACCCAAATCAAACCTAGAGGCCAGCTCATCCAAATNGAAATCACTCAAATCAAGCCATGGACCAAAGGTCCCCCAAATTAAGGGATAGTATCTCCAAAAATACATGTGCTTAAGATATCTTTGCCAAATCAAAGCACATTTGCATTAAATTATTGTGATGGATTCCTCTGGGTTNGTTCCCTGAGCTCCTAGTCTCCTCCCTTTGGCCGACCGGCCAGCCTAGTGGTCGGAAAAGCCCAAAATCGAGAGCCACTCCCATGGCACCTCACCCAAATCAAACCTNGACAATGAACCCAGACTAATGCCCTGCGAGCCACCCCATGGCCATTTTTATAAAAAATCACCCCCCACGGCCATGGGAGGTGTGCTGAAATTTTCTTAGAGATGCCTCTCCAAACTTCACACAGAGTTTNACCCCTGGCCGACCGGCCAACCTAGTGGCCAGAAAAGGCCCAAAATCGAGAGCCACTCCCATGGCACCTCACCCAAATCAAACCTAGAGGCCAGCTCATCCAAATGAAATTAAAGAGCTCCTCTGCCCTCCACCTAAGCACCACAATGCACCCAAACTTATGCACTGAGAGCCACCCCATGACCNACTGCCCTCCACCTAAGCACCACAATGCACCTAAGCTTATGCCCTGAGAGCCACCCGATGGCCATTTTTATAAAAACTCACTTCCCACGGCCATGGGAGGTCTGCTAAAAATTTCTCAGAGAGGCCTTACCAAACTTCACACAGAGCTTCCCTAAGATCCCCTCAGTGCATCCCAACCATTTTCCCTCATCCATTCCCCTNACTGAGAGCCACCCCATGGCCATTTTTATAAGAAATCACCTCCCACGGCCATAGGAGGTGTGCTGAAATTTTCTTAGAGAGGTCTCTCCAAAATTCACACAGAGCTTCCCTAAGATCCCCTCAGTGCACTCCAACCATTTTTCCTCACCCATTCCCCTTGCCAGAGCTCAATTTCGAGCTTGAAACCCTGCCAGAAACCAGGATAAAGCCCAATACACCTCCACACTCCATTAAACTTCAATTACTTGTGCCCACACCTTAATAAGAGTAAAAGAAGCCAAACCCCCATCGATTCCCCCTTCCACAGAGCCTCTACCATAGCTCTAGACCAACACCTGCAATCGACCTTGGTCGAATTCATACCTAGGCCTTACACCAAGACCAGGGACTCAATCCCTAGCCTCCTTGGACCCCAACAAACATGTCGAGCACCTCTGATTGAAGCCTCCCTTCTCACAGCAATGGAATAAAACTTCTCCTCATCTCGAGCCTATTTCGATTCTCCATTTACTTAAGCTTGATTTCATGGAATCTTAACCATATGGATCTATTCGTCTCACTTAGATGAGTCCATAGGATCAGACCCAAAGTGATTTGGTTGAGTCTAGGATGAGATCTTAAGGTTTTAGTGTGGACGGTCACGGGATCATCCTATCGGGGATGATGATGGGGAGCCGTTTGATCAAGTGTGTATCAAGTGGACAAGGAAGATCGAGCCGGACAGCGCTTAAGGACATAAACCGCAGGCCGAGTCAGCAGTTATGTGGACGGCGACGTCCAACCAGAGCATGCCACGCATGCCTTTGGAGCTGCCTAGGATCTAGTCAGCACGCGCTGTTTAAATAGATTATAGGGCTTTCCTATTTATTTAAATACCCTTAATTTAGAAGATTCATAACTTTGTGTAGAGAAATCACAAATATAAAATAAAAATACCCACTTGCTCAGTGAACAAAGGAGAACAATGTGGAATAAATTTCAAGACCATGTTGTGCATATTTTATTTTTAATTAATTAAACACTGTTTGGGATCATTTTATTCTCCATGCATAATGGCGCATCACCTTGACTTGGAATTTTAGCATGTTGTAGCCTCTATTTGGGGAAGTATTCTCTGATTTTTCCAAGAGGAGTCTCCTATACAGAGACCCATATTTTTCAAGTTATTTCACATTAATTCTTTAAAATAATCATGGAAATTAGTATATTGGTTATAAAATCCTAAGAAAATTTTGGAAGGTCCATCATGACTATAGAAACCTTTGGAAATAATTTCATGGGACATGACATTTAAAATGTCCTTAAATTTTGCAAACACTAAATCACTAAGATAATTAATTTTGAAAAATTTAAACATCTAAATGACTTAATTTTTGATCTCCACTGTGATTTATGATCCAGAGAACTCATCATACAAAATTCAAAATATTTTGAGTACATTTGACACCTTAAGTTGATTTCAAAAGATAAATACCACTTTTAACACTTAAATGATTTTTAAAAATCAAAATATAACTCAAAAAATTATGAAACTTATTTTTTTGAGTTCTATGTGATCAGGGGTGTTTTCTAAAAATAAAATGGTATTTAAAATAAATTTTTGATTTTTAGTGTATTCTAAATATTTAAATAATTAAAAATCCATAAAAATCACAAAAATAATAAAACTCATGGAAATGCTCTAAATTGTTTCCTAATCACCTAGGAATAATTAGAATATTTCTCTTGACTTTCTAAATAAAGATATCAAATTTTAAAGCTTAAAAATAATTTTTAAAGGCTAAAAAATGAGTTTACACTAAAATAATTCTAAAATTAAAGAAAAATCAAAAAAATATAAAATTTGCTCCTCTAAGTTCTTTGACCTAAGGGAGATTTTTTAAAAATACAATACATAATTTTAACCACTTAAAATATTTTAATTTTATTAAAAAACCCAGAATTTAAAATAATTCTAATAAATCACAGAAAATCCAAAAAATCATGAAATTTGATCCAAAGGCTTCTCTAGTCTAGGTCTACCTCCAGTAAAAATTTGAAAGGATTACAATTTACCATGTTCAAGTTAGGAATTTTCTTTGAAAAATTCTATCTTTACATGAAAATAATTACATAAATTAAATTAAATTTTGAAAAAATCACATTTTCTCCTTTGATGTCTCAAATGAACCATAAATAAGGTAGGATAAAAATTTTAAAGGCATTTGAATTGAATTTGACAAATTATGAGGTATTAGNACAAACATCTAATTCTATGTCCAAAGCAAACCAAACATCTTAACACTAAATTCTAAAACATCGAAATATCAAACATAAACATTAATAAAGTTCATCAATGAAAGTAAATACAATCCAACACAACAATACAACTAAAACAAGCATTACTAGACAAAATGTTCTTCGCATAAAGTAAGTTCAAACATCTTCTTCACTCTCGTCCTCCTGGACATCTCCCAAAGATTGATAGTGTACGTACAAGTTGTAGAAGGGTCAATAAAGAAATTCATTAGTTGAATCTTTCTCAATCCAAGCATGTTTCTTTAACATACGTAGCAAACCATCTTCAATACAACCAGTATGTTCAAAATGTTCCTTTAGCCTCCAATCCAGATGATCCAACATTTCAAAAAGATTAACAATTGCATGCATAAGGTTTTGTATCTCTTTTTCTTTCTTCATGATCCTTTTCAAAAGTACATTTGAACTGAGGTTGAATATGTGATGAAATCTGGGATGCTTGATCCAGCAGTACATTCATATCATTCTCATCTCCCATTCCAATAGATTTACAATAGACTTTTGGGTCTATCGGCTTCCAAGGAAGAAGCACTTTCTCCTAACTCTCATAAGGTACTTGAGATTAACTGTATAGTAGGAAAATTGCAGATGGATGTCCTAGTCCAGTTGTAGATCCATTAACAATCAAACCCAAAACCAATTTCACAATTATTGCACCAATATCAACAGGTTTTCCAGTTTGAATACAACAATTCAGAATAGCACTCTCCTTAGTTACCTTACTGATTTTCATAGTAGGAATTAATTTCAATGCAATAAAGAAAATTCATGCCTTAGATGCAGGATTCATCAATGATAAAAAAAAACTTACATTTCCATCATCTTTGGCCTCCTAATTTTCATTTTCATCTGTAAGGTATCGATAGAGTTCATTCATATTATCTCTTGTAAGGGTAAAATTTGCATGATGGCAAATAGGAACATTTTCAATCACAAACATCTCGTTGATTCCTAAAAGAGTGAATTGCACAAACCTGGCTCGCACATAGATAAATCCTTTTGTTGATTCCATGTAGATTTACATAAAACTCTTTCACCGCAGAGATAGCTACAGTGACAGTAGTGTAGCAAAGCACTTCCCACCATCTCTGCGCAATAATCTCTTCCACTCGAGTATTTAGTGTGTTGAATCCTCGCTTCACAAATTATTTTTTTTATTAGCCTCTTCTTCACAAGAACTTGATAATGTTACTTCTGCGCATCAAAACTGATGAACTTTCTCGGGTTGAAAATTCCAAATCTCATGAAATTTTTAGAGAGGGAAGCCATAAGAGTTGAAAACTAGTAACTCTTCTCTCATTTTCCCCCCTAAAATGGACTTTGGAATCCATTTTTGGGAGTTATAAGGAAAAGAACTCGCCTAAAACTGCTTTTTAAAATGTTGTAAGTCATTTTCATTGCCGCGTAACTTTAGGTACCAATTCTAGCACTTCAGGCGCAAGCTCTCTAGAATGTGGCACTTCAGGCGCCAATCTGGCGCATCAAGCGTCGGTTCCAAAAAATTCACCATTTTGATTTTGTTCCAATGAATTCTCAATTATTCCTTAAAATTAGGTAAATAAAGATGCTTCTAAATATTTTCTTAATGTTAAATTTCTCAAATACACGGAATCAATAAGAGTATAAATATAAATACATGTTAAATATTCCCAACAAAAACATAAAAGCAAAATGAACAATGATAAATATGGTTTGCCTCCCACAAATTGCTTGGTTTAATGTCGTCAGCCTGACATTCCCAATCTTTATTCTGGGTGACCTAACATTACAGTCTCTTGAAAAACTGGTCTTTGACAATCAAAATATGGTTTCAATCTATGTCCATTCACCTTAAATATCCTTCCAGTCATGGGATCTTCAATATTTACAGCTCCATAAGGATAGACTTTTACAATTTTGAATGGCCCTTTCCACCTAGAGTTTAATTTTCCAAAAAAAATTTTCAATCATGTATTATATAATAAAACTTCCTGTTCAGGCTGAATTTCCCTTTTTATTGTCTTCCGATCATGCCATTCTTTCATTCTTTCCTTATAAATTCTAGCATTATCGTAAGATTCATTCCTAATTTCTTCAAGCTCATTCAATTGCAATAATATTTTCTCTCCAGCATCTTTCAAATTGAAATTGAATTACTTAATAGCCCAATAAGCTTTATGCTCTAATTCTACTGATAAATGACATGTCTTCCCAAATGTTAATCTATACGGGGACATTATTATAGGCATCTTATAAGTTGTCATGTATGCCTACAATGCAATATCTAATCTAGCAGATCAATCCATTTTATTAGGAATCAGACTTTTTTTTTCCAAAATCCTTTTAATTTCTCGATTAGATACTTCTGCCAAACCACTAGTTTGTAGATGAAAAGTAGTTGCAATTTTATGCATTACACTATATTTTTCCACCAACCTTGCAATTTTTGCATTTTTAAAATTAGAACCTCCATCTGTAATGATTACTCTCAGCATTCCATATCTTGTAAAAATATTTTTAATTAATAATTTTTAAAATATTCTGAGCATTACATCGAGGTAAATCAATTGCTTCAATCCATTTTGAAACATAATCCACTGCAATCAATATATACACATTTCCAAATGATGGTATAAATGGTCCCATAAAATTCAAAAATTTTAATTTCCAAATTAAAATTTAGAGGCATTTCATTTCTTTTTGAAATATTACCTACTCTCTGAGACCGATGACATGTTTTTATATACATACTAACATCTCTAAATAGCGTAGGCCAATAAAATACAGATTGTAAAATTTTATGAATAATTCTATCATTACCGAAATGACCTCCAAATTCAAAATCATGACATTTTTGGATGATTTCCTGAATTTATTTAAAGACACACATTGCCTTACTACTAAATATTTGCATTGTTTGTACAAATATGGGTCATCCAAAAAATATGATTTTGCATCGTGAATGAATTTCTTTTCCTATTATTTTGTTATTTCATATGGTAAAATACCACTAACAATATAATTCACAATATCAGCATACCAATGTATTTCCCGTCCTTTTACAGCATAAAATGTTCATAAGGGAAAGTTTCATAAATTCTTTTTCCAAATCAAGTGTTTCGTCCTATTCTAACTTAGATAGTGATGAGCAATTCGTTATCAGTCTCTTTCCTATCGACTACTATAAAATCAAACTGTTGTGTCATAAGTACTCATGTAATTAATCTTGGTTTTGCATCCTTCTTTTGCATCAAATATTTCATAATCAAGTGGTCAGTAAGCACAACGCATTTAGCTTCAATCATATATGACCTAAACTTATCAAAAGCATAGATAATGGCTAATAACTCCCTTTCAATAGTGATGTAATTAATTTGAGCTTCATTAAGAGTCTTACTAGCATAGTATATGACTTTAAAAATCTTGTCATATCTCCGCCCTAAAACAGCTCTAATTGCATGATCACTAGCATCACACATTAATTCAAAAGGTTTCTCTTAATCAGATGAAATAATTATAAGAGCAGTTACCAATTTTTCCTTTAAATTTTCAAAGGCTTTAAGGAAATCTTGGTTAAAATCAATTTTTTTATATTTTTTAGAAGTTGGCATAAAAACTTTGTAATTTTTGAAAAATCTTTAATATTTCACATGTAAAATCCAAGATGTCTTAAAAAGCTCCTAACTCCTCTTACAGTAGTATGTGGAGGTAGGTTTGATATAACATGAATTTTTGTAGGATCTACTTCCATACCATTTTCTGAAATTTTATACCCAAGCACAATTCCTCCTGCAACTATAAATTGACATTTTTCCCAGTATAATACGAGATTAGTCGTTTCACATCATTCTAGAACTTTCTCTAAATGATTTAGACATATTTCAAATGAAGTTTCAAATACAGAAAAATTGTCCATAAATACTTCAATCCCTTTTTCAATTAAATCATTAAAAATTGACATCATACATCATTGAAATGTTGCAGGTGCAATACATAATCTAAAGGGCATTCATCGAAAAGTAAAAGTTTCGTAAGGACTAGTAAATGTTGTTTTCTCTTGATCCTTTAGAGCAATTGGTATTTGATGATAACTTGTATATCCATCTAGAAAGTAAAAATATATGTGCCTAGCCAGCCTATCCAACATCTAGTCCAAAGAGGGTAAAAAAATGATCCTTCATAGCAACATAATTTAATTTTCTATAATCTATGCAGATCCATCATCTATTGACTTGTCTTGTTGGTATTGATTTATTGTTTTCATTTTTCACAACAGGCACACCTTCTTTCTTTGGAACACAGTGAATTGGACACACCCAAGCACTATCTGAAATAGGATTTATTATTCCAACATCTAACCATTTTAAAATATATTTCTCGACAACTTTTTTCCTCATAGGATTCAATCTCGTTTGATGATCCGCTCTTGGTTCTTGTTGATCTTCCAATAAAATTCTATGCATACAATTTGAAGGACTGATTCTTTTAATGTCAGTTAATGTCCATCCAAAGGCTTTCTTATACCTTCTCAAAGTTTCCAACAACTATTGTTCTTGTGTATCGGTTAATTCTGAGGATACTATAACATGTAATGCAGATAAATCTCCTAAGGATGAATACTTTAAATTTGTAGGAAGTGTTTTCAATTCTAGTTCAGGTGGTTTCTCAATAGATAAAATCAAATTCTTGTTACATTCTGTAAGATCTAAAATTTCAAATTTTTCCTAAACATAATCCAAATCTTCTTTACTCACTTCCATAGATTCATCTTGAATGTTATCCTAAACTTCATATTCCACATATTATTTTTCAAACTCCTTTTCGAATGTATTCTTGAAATATTTGTGGCTTACATATTTGTTGATGTCCATTCTAAAGCATTCAATCTCTTTTTCTTTTGTAGAGTATCTCATTGATTTTACAATATTAAATGTAACCTCTTGATCATAGTTAGTTCTCCTTTCTACACATATATCAAAGCTCTTCCAGTAACAAGGAATGGTCTTAGTAAAATGATAGGAATTACTTTATCTTCCTCCATATATAACACAATAAAATCCACAAGAAAGATAAATTTATCAACATTTACCAAATCAACTTTTATAACTCCTTTAGGATAGGTAATCGAATGATCAGCTAACTGAAGAGTTACAGTTGTTGGTGAAATATCTCCTAAACCTAACCTTCTGAAAATTGATAAAGGCTTAAGGTTAATATTGGCTCCTAAATCACACAAAGCTTTTCCAAAAAATATTTTGCCATTAGCACAAGGAATAGTAAACCTTTCGGGATATTTGAGTTTTTCAGTTAGCTATTTCTGAATTATAGCGCTACACTCATAACTAAGTGCAACAGTCTCATTATCTACAAACATCTTTTTCTTTTTAATTATGTCCTTCATAAACTTCACATAGCTTCACATTTGTTCCAAGGCTTCAACAAATGGAATGCTTATCGTCAATTTCCTCAATATTTCTAAAAAATTTGAAATTTGTTTATCTTTATTTTTTAGCTTCAATCTTTGAGGAAATGGAGGTGGTGGTCTTTCTACTATGATTTTCATTAGTTTAATAGGACATTTTGACTCAAAATGAAAATCTTCACCAGATTTTTCAATTTCCACCTCATCTTTTTTAACTTCAACTTACACTTCTTTTTAAACTCTGGTTTTCAATTCTTTTCTACTTCTTAGTTAAATAGCCTTAATTTGCTCTTTATTATGATCGTTGGGATTAATTTCAACATTATTAGGCAACGTTCCTAGAGGTCTATTGTTAAGTGCAATAAAAATACATCCCAATTGATCCATGTTTCTAATTGCAGCTCCCTAATTTTTCAATTGGATTCCTATTTGTAATATCAATTCTTCTATTGATAACTTTTTCTTCTTACTCTACAGATTATTAAAACTTGGAGGGTAATAAGGTTTATAAGTTAGATTTCCTAGATTGTTATAGTTTTAAAAAGTGTTCGCAGCATTTCTTCTCCATTGTGGATTTGTAGTATTAGATTTATTGTTACTCCAACTAAAATTTGGATGACTCTTCCAACTAGTGTTATAATAATTATTATAAGTATTATTAGAACAATTATTTATTGCATTTAAGGTCTCATAAGAAGAATGAGATTCTATCATTTGTCTCAATGAGGTTTGCTCAAGCACAAGTGATATCTGAGAATAATTCATTCCATCTTGATCTATCTTCTTTGATATAGCAGATATGTGGGCAGCTAACATAGATATTACATCAGAATCATGAATACTAGCTACTCTTTTTGGATTTACCGTTTCAGAGGGCCATTGAAAATTATTAGTAGTCATCTCTTAAATTAAAGAATTTGCTTTATTGAGACATTAATGATCCACCAGCATTAGTGTCAATTATCAATCTAAGAGATCCAACTAATCTATTATGAAAAGTTGGAATTATTAACCAATCTGGCAACATAAAGTGTGGACACTTTCAAAGGAGATATTTAAATCTTTCCCATGCTTCATAAATTATTTCCCCTTTAAACTTACAAAAAGATGTAATATCATTTCTAAGCTTAGTAGTTTTTGAAGGTGGGAAGTATTTAGATAAATATTTTTGTGATATGTCTCCCCGCATTCTGATAGATTCAGGTGCTAACGAGTTTACCCACATCTTAGCTTTATTCCTTAGTGAAAAAGGAAAAATTTTAAGTCTATCGGCATCATTTGACACTCCATCATATTTAAAAGTAGTACACAATTCTAAAAAACTAGCAAGGTATAAGTTAGGATCTTCAATTGGTGTTCCCCTAAATTTATTGTCTTGTACCATTTAGAAAATAGCAGGTTTAAACTCAAGAGAATTGGTCGTTATAATGTATACTTAAATTAATTTCATCTACTATAAGATTGACATAATCTCTTAGAGGTCTCTGATGATGTTCATTTTCAGCTCCAGCATTACTTAAGTTGCAAGTCATTTTGCTAAAATGATTTATCACTTTTTACTATTTTTGAAATTTTCTAAAAGTTCTATCTAACTCTGAATCCAAAGGTACTAAATCTTCAGATCATACACTACACATAGATAAACACAAGAAGAATTTCAATATAAGCGAACACACTAAAATATGAAAATATTCAAACTAAACTACAATCACTTTTTTTTAGTTTAAAAATAAAAAATAATTTAAATTATAAAATAACTTACTACTACTTTCCGTTACTTCCCGGGAAATGATGCCAAAAACTTGATGCGCCCCTCGTGTGTGTTATTTTCTTACATATTTAAATCCCCGACAACGGCGCCAAAAACTTGATGCAAGTGGATATAGTGTGTTAATTTTGCAAATATTTTTCAATATTACAAAATACACATGACATATATAAAAAGAAATATGCAATTTAATCTAACAAAAATAACTTTAGAGAAAATGGTTTTATCTTTTAAAAAAATTTGAACTGCCAAATCCCCTAAAAATAACATAAGTATATGCATCGCTCAAGTAATAAAGGGCTTTAATGGATTCCTAGATATTGATCTCAAAAGGAAGTTAGAAATGTTTATAAGTAAATCCTTAAGATTATAATGTAAACTACAATTTTAAACTACAAAAGTGAAGTACAAAATTTGAATCTAAAGTAAGCGAGTGAATGCTAAATAAAATGCAGTTAAAAGACTAAGTTAATTAAACTAATTGCTAAACTTTCAAAAGTAAAATTTACGAAAATTAAATAAAGTTTTTGTGGTGAAGAGTTAAAATTTAAGAGAGCATGATTCCCCTTTACAATGAGGACATGGTTTGTGAAGAAATTAAAATCATTAGAAAATATATTTATATATAAATTGTTTTGTGCCAAATAGGAGAAATTGTATTTTTTAACATCTTCCAAGTGCAAAAAGAACATTGACTAATCTAGAGTTTGGTACCTAATTCTATGGTTAGGCTTGGAGGAAACCGGCTATCACTCTAGAGCTCCCACTACTCCCTCACTTGAGGGCTAATAATCTTGCATCAGTTTCTAATCAACTGAACAAAATTGGGGATTTTAATCTATCACCTTAAATTCTATAATTATTCATCTTGCAAAGTATATTTCTCTATTTATTTGCACTCAACCCCATGGAAGAAATCCTCTCCCATGGAATCAAATGTGATTCTCCCGATGTTGAAGAATTCATAGTCCTTTCGGAACATATGTTTCTCAACACATTTTAATATTTCAATTGGCTAGATCGAAATGTAAATGAAGACTAGAGTTCAAGTCATCACAAATTATTAACATTTAAAATAGTATAAAACAAAATCAATTCCTCACAAAATCATATCTCAAAGTACGGAGAAAGATACAAAAGACTACGCAGAATTCATGAGAAGGATACGACAAAACATTGATTTCATATATTAAAACAAGTTTACAAAACAAAGAAATAAAAGAAAACAACTTATTTCACAATCCTTCCCAAGAAAATCCCTAGAAGTTCTCTTCAAGCACTTTCCCTCTTTACAAGCCTCTTTAAACCTCTCTTAGAAGTGTAATGAAGAAGAAACTTCTCACCTTCCCTCTCCTCTTGCAATCCTCATAGAAAATCTCCAAGCTCTTAACTTTCTCTCACCCTCTATCTCATGTCAATCTCTCCCTTTAGCCCCCCTTTCACGCACTGCCTCAAGCCCTAGACTTCCCTCTCCTTTATTAGAGGTTTCCTTCCTCCAAAAAGAATTTAAATTTCCCTCCAAAAATTTTTCCAAAAGCCAACCCTTCTGAATTCAAAAGACATGTATATTGATCCAAGAGACATGTCCTTTCATAAAAAAAACTTCCAAAGTATCTAGATACATTGAATCACTCCAATGAGTGTTTAAGACAAGTTTCCCTTTCTAAATTAGTGCAATATTTTTTCCGGAACATCCTTAATCAATAAAAAAGTCGTCTTTGGCGCTTCAGGCGCTGATTCTGGCTCATCGGCGCCAACTTGCTTGGGATCGCATTGTTATAGGTTTTGGTGCTTCGAGCACCAATCTGGCGCCAGTTCTTGCTTCTGGCACAAGTTCTGGCACTTCTGGCGCCAGTTTTGGCGCTTTACGTGCCAGCTTTCTGTAAAGTGGCAATTCAGGCACCAGAATCCCAAAATTCGTTGTTTTGCCTCAAAATTTCTTCCTTTTTGCTATTTTTGCTCCAAATGTCTAAAATTGATATACCAACAACAAAAACATGAAAATAACTTTTTTAAAATTGCAATATCACTATAAATAAACATAAAATGTATACTTAAAACATCATATTATTTTGGTGTATCAATAATCTTTTGGAGTATAAATATCTGTGTAATTGTGGGTTAGATCAAGTTTTTGGTGTTGTGCTAGGGATAGCGACGAAACCTTTTAACTTTGAATTTTATTTGAACTATAAATTTATTTCAGGAGAATTAAAAATTAATTTTAGTACTTTTTCATTTTTTTAAAATAAAAAAACTTAAAAAAATTAAAAGCTAAAAAATTAAAAACCATTTAGGAGTATTTTTATTTTCTAAAATTTTACTTTGTATATGCAAAGTTTGAGATCTGAAGGTTTAATGTCTTACGATTTTGAATTAGAATGAACAAAAAGAAAAAATAAAAACAAAAAGAACATCACAATTTTTAAGAAATGACGAACATGTAAAATAACATTAAACGTTAAAATATTGAAAATGAACAACATAATTTACAAAGACCTTTAATGAACTACATAAACCCTACAACAAATGAAATTCACTTAAGTATACAAACTCCTGCTATAGTGGGAAACTCATTTGATTATAAACTTGTGATTATACAAATGATACAAAACAATCAATTTTGGGGAACACCATCTGAGAACCAAAATTTACATTTAAAAAGTTTTTAAGAACTCTGTGCTATATTTAAATATGATGGTATATCAAACGACGTTATCCGACTTAGACTTTTTCCTTTTTTTTAATGAATAAATCTAAGATGTGGTTGAACTCATTAGCACATGAATCTATTAGAACTTGGGGGGATTTAGCACAAAAATCCTTGGTTAAGTATTTTCCACCTTCAAAAACTATTAAACTTAGAAATAATATTACTTATTTTACTCAATTTAAAGGAGAGTCAATATATGAAGCTTGGGAAAGATTTAAGGAACTTCTTAGAAATTGTCCACATCATGCTTTACTATGCTAGTTAATCATTCAAACTTTTTATGATTGGTTAGTGGGATCCCTTAGATCTATCATAGATGTTGTTGCTGGAGGTTCATTAATGTCAAAACTTTTTGATCAAGCTTATGCATTAATTGAAATGATGACTACAAATAGTTTTTAATAGCCTTTTAAAAGGGTAATCTAAAGAAAGTAGCCAATATTCATGATAATGATGCTAATGCGATGGTTGCATCTCAAGTTGCAGCATTATCTAACAAAATAGACCAAATTGGAATGAATTTTTCTCAAACACCCCATGTGATTGAAGAAAATTCATT
>JXCR01138143.1:0-10339 GCA_002079205.1 Phalaenopsis hybrid cultivar
AAGCCGAACACGAACACAATTTTTGAGCTCGAAATATAAAAAAGCCGAATATGAGCTGAGTCTGGGTTCGCTCGTGTTCGGCTCGTTTATACCCCTACAAATAAAGATTTACTATTTTTGCTTTCAAGGAAATTTATTTTTTTTCTTATAATGATTTACATGCATATCACTCAATTCCTATGTATTTTTTTTTAATGATTTGCTTGCACACAACTCAATTCCTATGTATTTACATATATTGCTAAAAATTTGAATTTTAGATACATGTATATATATATCACATTTTAATGCATGAAAAATGTGTATTTCACCTTTTTTTTTTTCTTCTTAAGTTTAAAAAGTGATACTTTATTTGTGATATGAATAATTTTGGGTGGTAAAAACATTAAAAAAAAAAAACAAATTAAATCCCAACCAACAAGTCATTAGAAAACGAGCAGAATTTTGAAAATAGAGCTTGATTTAATATCATGAAATCTTCATTGATAAAATAAATTAGTTATATAAATTTTTACAATGTCTTTTACAGGTTATCATTCATAAAATGAATTACAAGAATGGTATTTGTCTTTGATGGCTTGAGCAAATAGAGAATGCAAAGATCTACACTTTCATAGAGTTTCTTTTAAGAGAAAATAAAAGAAGAAAAAAAAAAAACTAAGTACTTTGTTAGATCTGCCATTTTACATAAATTTTCATAATTAACAGATCCCTCTATGACTGCAAGATAGTCGTTGGAATATTTCGATTACATAAATTTTGAATTTCATGCAGCATATATTCATTGTCGTTGTTGTTCAACTTTCATGTGTTTATGGGTAGAAATTTACAGCAAGAGAGTGAGATTTAATATCATAATTTTGCATGAAGTTTCTACATGCAAATAGATAAAATTTAAAAAATAATAAAATAAAATATAATAATTACCTGGCTGGTTTTTTTTTTAATTACATTTATGTGGTAACAAATGATGTTTCGTTGTATTTAAGATTTGGTGATAACTCTCGATTTGTGGTAACAAATAATGTTTCGTTGTTGTTCAACCTTCAATATGTGGTAACAAATAATGTTGTATTTAAGATTTGGTGATAACTCTCGATAGCAACAACTTATGATTGTCATACCCAATATACAAAAATTTGTCTAAACTTCTAAAGTTCTCTCCTCTCAGCTCCTTGTTATGACTTCTGTGGCCAGTTGATGTTATCACAGCTCACCAATATGACATATATGACTAACTATGGCTTACGTGACTCACATCTCATGCATCATACTACTCTTATCTCAATGACCTATGTATGTTATTGCAGCTTACCACGGTAACCAACAATGAGCCATGTTGCTCATAGCTCACGCAACTCCTAACTCTAGTCTATGTGACCTAAAGACGTTATTGAAACTTGCCACTAAGGCCTATGTGACCAACTACAACTTATGTGACACACACTCATTCAGATCCCAACTTGGGTCTTTGTGGCCTACGAATGCTATTGCAGATCACCACTTTAGCCTATGTGATCAAGTATGGCCACAATTTTAAACTCTGAAATATGTGACCTATGAATATCATTGCAGCTCACCACTATGACCTACATGACCTACTACTCACACAATTTCCAACTCCTGCCTCTGTGACTTATAGACATTATGATCTGCATGACCAAAAACAACATACGTGGCTCATAGCACATTTAGCTCCCAATTTTGGCCTCTATGGCCTACAAATATTATTCCAGGTGGCCACTACATCATATGTGACTAACTGCGACCTATAATGTTATTGTAGCCCAACAATTCATGCAACTCCCCAACTCTAGGCTTTGTGGTCTACAAACATTATTGCAGCTCACAAGTACGACATATGTGATCAACTACGACATATATGGTTTATAGCTCATGCAACTCCTAATTATGGCTTCTTTGGCCTACAAACATTATGGCAGCTTTCCACCACATCCTACGTGACTCAAAACTCACACAACTCTCAACTATAGCTTTTATGACCTAAGAACATTGTTACATCTCACCACCATGGCTAACGTGGCCAACTGCATAGCTCACATAGCTCCCAACTCTATCCCTTTTAGCCTAAAAATGTTATTACAGCCTTACTATAGCCAACATGACTCACAACTCATGCAAATCTATACTATGGTCTACATGGATAAATGTTATCACTAAGGCCTTCTGTTATGACCTTTATGCCTAACAAATACTCTTGAACCTATCGCCTATGACCTACGCGGTCAGTTATGACCTACGAGGTCTACAGTTCATTCAGCTTCCAATTTCAATTTTTATGGAAAGTCGATGCTTCTAATATAAACATCGAGAGAAAACATGACCAACTATTACCACGACCTTCAACTACAACCTCTATGATTAGCTAATGCTACAACCACCATTTATAGTATTCATGTTGGACTACTTCCTTCATAGCAATTGATGATGACCTTCATGGTACATTATCGATATCATTTCTAAACTACTGTTATACTTTCACATTGCAATTCCATCTTCTCTAATTCAAGAGGATAGTGGGCCAATGTAATTATAATTACAAAGTAAATTATCTAAAGTTGGTTAGGCTACCTTAGTTTTTTTTCATTTCAAAGATTTTTCACGTAAAAAATTTGAGGTGTCATTTCTTTCTTACTTCTCTTTTATATGTATGTGTGTGTTAGAACTCCATCCAATGCTAAAATGTTAAATTATTGCTCTGCCACTGTGGATCTTTTAACACATTACAATTAAGCACCATTAATGGGAAATGAAGTCCGGTTCAGCACAGCCTTAAGTCTATGATGTCAAACCTCAGTTTCTTTGATGTGGGGGGAAAACATTAGTACAATCTCAGAAGATCTTTCATAATAACATTCTAGACATGCTTGTGGTGGGGTAGTCTTCCTGTATCTTATTCTGACACAAAGTCTACAAAATCTACTTCTAAGGTAGGGGAGACCTTCACTGCAGTCTCTAGAGGTAATTCACATTAACATCCAAGACACGACCGTGGTGAGTAAGTTATCCTACATTTCATTCAGACATCAAGTCTTTGATAACCGCTTCCAAAATGAGGGTTAACTTTTAATCCACCTTAAAATTACCTATTTTTCTGCACATTTTATGCTCAATTTTTTAGGATATTATGCTTCAATGAAATTTTTTTTATGTTTTTAGTTGCAGGTGCAAGAAAAAGAGCTTAAGAGTAAATAGGAACAAAAATACATCATAAAAAAGAAAAATGGGTGATGCGGGTGGATTTAGTGTGTTGGTTTTGCAAATATTTTTCAATATTACAAAATACACACGCAGATACAATAACAAATATTCAAATTAATCCCATTAAAATAACTTCAGTTAAAATAGTTTTATCTTTTAATAATCTTTAAACTGTCAAAATCCCCTTTTAAAAATAATACAAGTATACATATCACTCAAATAATAAATGACTCTAATAAAGTCTTAGATATCGATCCCACAGAGAAGTTGAAAATGCCTGTAAACAAGTTCCTAAGATTATAATATGAAGTACTATTTTAAAAATACGAAAAAGTAAAGGGCTAAGTTTGAATATTAAGTAACAAGTGAATGCTAATTGAAATGCAATTGAAAGACAAAATTAACTAAACTAAATGCTAAACTTTCAAAAGCAAAATTAAGAAAATTAAAACTAATAAGCTGTGACAGAAAGTTTAAATCTAAGAAAGCATCCTTCCTCTTTATAAGGAGTATATGGTTTGTGAAGAAATTAAAATTATTTGAAAATATATATTATAACCTTTTTGTGCTAAATAAGAGCAATCATATTGTTTACCCTCTTCCGAGTGCATAAAGAACATTGACGAATCTAGAGTTTGGTCCTTAATTCCGTGGTTAGGCTGGGAGGATATTGGCTGCCACTTCAGAGCTTCCACTACTGGACCAATATTGGGGTTTTATTCTGTCACCATAAAATCTCCAATTTTGCATCCAACAAAGTATATTTCCTTATTTATTTTCACCCAATTCCATGGATGAAATACTCTCCCATGAAATCAAATGTGATTCTCCATATGTTGTAGAAATCATACACCTTTCAGAACATATGTTTCTCAACACATTTTAATATTTCAATTGGGCAGATTGAAAGGTAAATAAAGATCAGAGTTCAAATCATCACAAATCATTGACATTTAAAACCATGTACAACAAAATCAATTCTTCACAAAATCATATCTCAAAGTAGGGAGAATGATACAGAAGACTTCTTAAAATTCATGAGAAGGATACGAGAAAACATGGATTTCATATATAAAAATAAGTTTACAAAACAAAATAAATAAAAGACACAACTTATCTCACAATCCTTTCCAAGAAAAATCCTAGAAGTTCTCTCCAAGCCTTTCTCTCTTTACAAGCACTATCAATTCTCTCTTAGAAGTGTAATGAAGAAGAAATCTCTCACCTTCCCTCTCCTCTTACAATTCTTGAAGAAAATCTCGAAGCCCTTGACTTTCTCCCTCTATCTAACTCTCCTTCTTCACGCCACACACCTCATGCCCCAAAAAATCCTCTCCTCTCCTCAACACCTAGACTTCCCTCTCTTTTATTAAAGGCAACCTCCATCCAAAATGAATTCAAACTTCTCTCCAAAATTTTGTCCAAAAGTTAACTCTTTTGAATTCAAAAGACATGTCCACTGATCCATGAGACATATCCCTTCATAAAAGAACCTTCCAAAGAATTTATGTGCATTGAATTACTCCAAGGTTTGTTTAGAACAAATGTCCCTTTGAAAATTTGCGTAAAATTTGTCTCAAACCGCCTTAATCCAAAAAAAGTCATCCTTGGCACATCCGGCACCAAATCTGGAGCATCATGCGCCAGTTTGGTTAAGGCTGCGCTATTCTGGATTTTGGCACATTTGGTGCCACTTCGGCGCATCTAGCACCAATCTGGCGCATCATGTGCAAGAATTCGAAACTTCACTATTTTGGCTCCAAATTTTGTCATTTTTGCTACTTTTGCTTCGAATGCCTAAAATTGATATACTTGCAATAAAAACATGAAAATACTCTTCTTTAAAGTGAAATATCACAAAATATAAGCATAAAATATATACTTAAAATAACATATTATTTTGGTGCATCAATATCCCCCAAACTTAAAAGTTACTTGTCCTCAAGTGACACTTTTACTATATAAAAACATATGACGTAAGATAAAGACTAACTTATAACTTCTATACTTTAGTTCAATAAATAAAATAGTGAAATTTAAGAAAAACCTTTGATAACTTTGATTCAAATTCTAAGTCTAAGAGTACTTAGTAGTAAATTTTATGATTTTTGAATCTTTATTTATTTCAAGAAGAATTGCAATTTGTCCTATCAAGGATGTTTAGAATATTCATTTGAAAAAGAACTATAGGAAAGCTTTACTAATAATGCTACTAATAATCCAATATATGTTTAGAAAATGTAATAAAGCTTTTTCCTTAAGTTGATTCAGGTGAAGCTAATTTTTCATTAGGCATTTCCTCAAGCTTCACCTCACTTATTTTTCTTTTTTTATTTCTTTTTTTTAGGATCTTTTTAATCATTTCTCTTCTTTTTCTTTTTTAAGTGAGGATTATTATATCTGGATAGCTTTTAATAGTTTTGAACTTCGCTATCCTCTTCTCAAAGTCAATACTTCTTACCTTTCTTCACTTTATAAATTCATATTAGTTTATGATTTTCATAAAGTTTAATTCTTTTCTACTTGCATGAATCTCTAAAATTCTTAATACTTCAAAAATACAATTTCATTTACATGAAATAGAAAAACTTAGTTTTATCTTATCATACCAAATATCTTCAACATTAGAATTGACCTTCATTATTAAAAACTTTTACCTAAGTTTACCATAATATTCATAAACTGAAGTATAGTCATTTAAAGTTTAATCTTAATATCCTGGTTCATGTTAAATTAAGTTTAAAAATATTGTTATTTAAGGACAAATAAAATTTAGTTTACTTCTTTTTTTAAAAAAAATTTCTTCCCCCCAAACTTATGTTTTTAGGTATTTAAAAATATTCTAGCACACAATTTAGTTGGTGAAAGAAAATAGTATTTTGATGAAAGTAAAAATTAACCTGTAGAGGATTTCTAACTATGAAACTGGGCTCTAGTATACTGCAGATACTAAATTTAAAAATACATTCAGACTTTAAAGCATTAAATGAGACATAATTTATTCTAAAGAATTTCCTGATATATAAAAACAGAAACAAAAACTGAAAATACTAAAAATGCAGAAAAAGTAAAAATCTACTGTTACTATTACAATTTTAAGTCCACAACACAAAAATAAAAATTTTAACTACTATAGTTTCAAATGCTAACTAAATAAAATCCAAAAAACATACGAACAAACAAACAACTAAACAAAATAAATTAAATACCTCCAAAAAATATCAATTTTCATTGTCTTCCTCATCATCATCTTCTTCTTTTGCTTCTTCTTCTCCTTCATCATGAACAAGAGCATAGAATGCAATAGTTCAATACAGCTCTATCCTTTATTACATCGACCAAATGATTTATTAGTAGTATTCTAGCAAAAATGAAGTGGGGCCATAACTTCAACTGACTAGTCAACATGGAAGCGGAGAAGTTAACTATCTTGTTATTTTTAATCTTACATTCTCCTCTTCCACCAGTCAAGAAGGCAATCACTTCCTCTAGTGATGAATCAGTCATCACGAATGCAGCATATTCATCAAAAAATACATCCCTCTGCACATAAAAAGCATTGAGCCCTTCGACAGTAAATTCAACTTGTTTACCTCTCATGAGAATGTGATCTTCATCAGTAAATATCAAGCTTTCATAAAACTCATGAATCATTGGCACAATCGCTACTACAGTGAAGTAGCAAAATCATTCCCAATTTTTGGCAAGAATCAACCTCTTGATCTAGCTACCCGGGTTAGCAAATGCACGTTCCTGAATCAATCTTCTCGATTCGATATGAGTGTTATAACTGTGTTGGGCCTTTGAATTAACAAATCTTCGTGCATCAAAATCATCTGTCCTTCCTCTTTTTACTAGTGGAGCTATTTGAAATTCTACTCAAATCTAAATACATTCCAAATAAATTATAAAATCAAAAATCTAACTACCCAAGTAAGATTATTTGTTAAGAAACTTTTAATCATGAGTTATCTTCAAGATTTTTCATCAAAAATCCCAATTTTTGGATTTTCATAATGTAGGAAAAAACCATGGTGAAAATAAAAAATTTCTAAGTTAAAGTGAAGCTCTAACCAAGAGAAGATGAAATCTACGATTTTTAGTCTTCGAAATCTTCTCTATCTCGCTCAATGTGAAACCCTAGGTCAAGGTTTAGAGGTAGGATAAAAATGGAATTTTACTATGCAATTTTGTGGTTTTGTAGGCAATTTGACGTGTTTGGGAATTTGGCGCATCATGTGGCAACTCTCTTTAATTCAGCGCATTATGCACCAATTTGGCGCATCTTGCACCAACGCCTTAATTTTTTCAGATTTCATTTTCTGTAAAAATTTGCTCCGTACTGCTTCATGTTTACCTCAAATTAACTCAAATGAACCCTTATAAGCTTAATTAAACATTACTCTAACATTCATCTTTCATAACAAAAAATATAAAACTCACTTTTATATATAAAATCTGCACTAATACAAGCTAAAATTTTCAAACTAACAAACATCAAATTCAGTGTTTAAATCAAACCAAAACATCATAATAATGAAATTTAAACAGCAAATTTCAAACACAAACATCAATATAGTTCAACAATAAAAGTAAATGCAATCCAACACAGCAAGTAACTAAGAGAAGTAGTACTAAATAAAGCATTCCGTGCATAGATTAAGTTAAAACATCTTATTCACTCTCGTCCTCCTGGATATCTCCCATAGATTGGAAGTATACATACAAGTTGTAGAAGGGTCGATAAGGAAACTCATAAGTTGAATCCTCCCCAATCCAAGCATGTTTCTTAAACATAAGTACCAAGCCATCTTCAACCAGTATGCTCAAAATGTTCTTTAAGTCTCCAATCCAAGTGATCGAACATTTCAGAAATATTTCCAATTGCATGCATAAGATTTTGCACCTCTTTTTCTATCTTCTCGATATTTTTTAAAAGTGCGTTTGAAGTGAAGTAAGGCTGAATAGGTGATGAATTCTCGGATGCTTGATCCATCAGTACATTCATATTGTTCTCATCTCCCATTCCAATACAATTGCAATAGACTTCTAGATCCATCAGCTTCTAAGGAAGAAGCACTTTTTCCCAACACTCGTAAGGTACTTACGATTGACTGCATAAAAGGAAAATAATGGATGGATGTCCAAGTTCGGTTGCAGACCCATTCATAATCAAACCCAAAACCAATTTCACAATGATTACTCCAATATTAATAGGGTTTTTGGTTTGAATACAATAATTTAAAATAGCACTCTCCTTTGTTATCTTACTGATTTTCATAGTAGGCGGTAATTTAGATGCAATAAAGAAGTGCCATGCCTTAGAAACATGATTTAACAATGATGATGAAAAAATTACATTTCCATCATCTATGGCCTCCCAATTTGCATGTTTATCCGTAAGGTACCGGTAGAGCTCATTCATATTATCTCTCATAGAGGTAAAATTTGCATAATGGCAGATATGCACATTTTCAATCATAAACATCTCGTTTATTCTTGAAGGAGTGAATTGCACAAACCTGCCTCGCACATAGACAATTCCTTAGTTGATTCCATTTAGATTTGCATGAAACTCTTTTATCACAGGGATGACTACGACGGCAGTAGTGTAACAAAGCACTTCCAAACGTCTCTGAGCAATAATCTCTTCAACTAGAGTATCGGTGTATTGACCCTTGATCACAAACCCCCATTCTTTGATTTGCCTCTTATTCACTAGATTACGATCATGCAACTTCTGCTCATCGAAACTGAAGAACTTTCACCTGTTGAAAATCTCAAATCTAGCAGAATTTTTAGAGTGAGACGCCATTGGAATTTAAATCTAATCACTCCTCCCTTGTTTTCCTCCCTAAAATGGATTTTAGAATCAGTTTTTGGGAGTTATAAGGAGAAAATCTAGCCAAAAATTGCCTTTTGAACATTTTAAGTCATTTTTGTCGCTGCGGCGTATCATGCGCCAGCTCTGTAGAATTCAGCACATCATGCACCAATCTAGCACATCAAGGGCTAGTTCCAAAAATTCACATTTTTTATTTCGATAAAAAAAAATCTCAATGCTTCCATAAAATTAGGTAAATAAAGATGTTTTAAAATTATTTTCTCACATACATGGATTCTATGAAAACAAAAATGTAAATGTATGTAAATATTCCAAAAAAAACTCAAAAAAGTAAAATAACCAATGATAAGTATGGGTTTCCTCCCACAAAGCGCTTGGTTTAATGTCGTTAGCCCAACAATCCCGGTCGTTAGCCCAACATTATAGTTTCTTTAAAAAGTGGTCTTTGACAATCAAAATATGGTTTCAATCTGTGCTCATTTACTTTAAATTTCCTTCCTGTCTTAGGATCTTCAATATTAACAACTACATAAGGATAGACTTTTACAAATTTGAATGACCCTTTCCACCCAGAATTCAATTTTCAAGAAGTAATTTCAATCTTGTATTGTATAACAAAACTTTCTGTCTATGTTCAAATTTCTTTTTTATTATCTTTCGATCATGCTATTCTTTCATTCTTTCCTTATAAATCTTAGCATTATCTAAGATTCAATCCCAATTTCTTCAAGCTTATTCAATTGTAATAATATTTTCTTACCAGTATCTTTTGAATTGAAATTGAATTTCTTAATAGCCCAATAAATTTTATGCTTTAATTCTACTGGCAAGTGACATATTTTCCCAAAAATTAATCTATGAGGGGACATACTTATAGGTGTCTTATAAGCTATCCTGTATGCCCATAATGTAGTATCAAATCTAGTAGACTAAGCTATTTTACTAGGATTGACATTTTTTTCCAAAATTATCTTAATTTCACGATTAGATACTTCTACTAAATCACTTATCTCGGGATGATAGACAATTGCAATTTTATGCATTATATTATATTTTTCAACCAATCTTGCAATTGTAGCATTTCTAAAATGAGATCTTGCATTGGTAATGATTACTTTATGTATTCCATATCTTATAAAAATATTTTAAATTAAAAATTTTGAAACACTCCAAGCATCACATCGAGGTAAAGTGATTGCTTCAATCCATTTTGAAACATAATCTACTGCAATCAATATATATATATAAATTGTCCCAGAAAATCCAATCCCC
>JXCR01138143.1:10481-52410 GCA_002079205.1 Phalaenopsis hybrid cultivar
ATATATATATATATATATATATATATATTAACATCTCAAAATAGAGTAGGCCAATAAAATCCAGATTACAAAATTTTATGAACAGTTTCATCATTTCCAAAATTGCATCCAAATTCAGAATCATGACATTTCTGAATGATTTCTTGAATTTCTTTGTGAGGCACACATCGTTTCATTACTAAATCTTTGCATTATTTATATAAATAGGGGTCATCCAAAAAATAAGACTTTGCATCGTGAATGAATTTCTTTTTATATTGTTTTGTTAATGCATATTTCCCATCATTTTAAGTATAAAGCTGTTTATCAAAAAAAGTTTCATTAATTTATTTTTCCATGTAAAGTATTTCTTCTTGTTCTAACATAGATAGATGATCAGTAATTTGATTATCAGTCCCTTTCTTATCGACTATTATAAGATCAAACTCTTGCATCAGAAGTACCCATCTAATTATTCTTGGTTTCACATCCTTCTTTTGCATCAAATATTTAATACCCGAATGGTCAGTATGCACAACACATTTAACTCCAATCAGATATGACCTAAAATTATCAAAAGCATACACAATGGCTAATAACTCTCTTTCAGTGGTGGTGTAGTTAATCTAAGCATCATTAAGAGTCTTACTAGCATAGTATATAACTTTAAAAATCTTATCATATCTCTGCTCTAATACAACTCCAATTGCATAATCACTAGCATCACATATTAATTCAAATGGTTTCTCCAAATCAATTGAAATAATTATAGGAGCAGTGATCAATTTTTCTTCTAAAATTTTAAAGGCTTTAAGGCAATCTTGGTTGAAATCAAATTTTATATCTTTTTCTAGAAGTTGGCATAGAGGTTTAGTAATTTTTGAAAAATCTTTAATTTATCATCTGCAAAATCCAACATGTCCTAAAAAGCTCCTAACTCCACTTACATTAGTAGGTAGAGGTAAGTTTGACATAACCTGAATTTTTGTAGGATCTATTTCTAGTTAATTTTCTAAAATTTTATGCCCATGCACAATTCCTCCTGCAACCATAAATGTCATTTTCCTAGTTCAATACGAGAGTAGTCTTTTCACATCGTTCAAGAACTTTTTCTAAATGATTTAGACATATTTGAAATGAAGTTCTAAACACAAAAAAATTATCCATAAAGACTTCAATCCCTTTTTTAATTAAATCACTAAAAATTGACATCATACATCTTTGAAATGTTGTAGGCACATTACATAATCTAAAGGGCATTCACTGAAAAGAAAAAGTTCCATAAGGACTAGTAAATATTGTTTTCTCTTGATCCTCCAGAGCTATAAGTATTTGATGATAACCAGTATATCCATCTAGAAAACAAAAATACTGGTGCCCAGCCAACCTATCCAACATCTGGTCCAAAAAGGGTAAAGGAAAATGATCCTTCATGGTGGCAGAATTTAATGTTTTATAGTCTATATAGATTCGCCATCCAATGACTTATCTTGTGGATATTAAGTCATTATTCTCATTTGACATCATAGTCACACCTCCATTCTTTAGAACACAATAAATTGGACTTACCCAAGCACTGTCTGAAATAAGATATATTATTCTAGCATCTAACCATTTTAATATTTCTTTTTTAAGAACTTCTTTCATCATAGGATTTAATCTCCTTTGAGGATCAGCTCTTGGTTTAAGTTGATCTTTTAATAAAATTCTATGCATATAAATTGAAGGACTGATTCCTTTATTATCGGCTAATGTCCATCCAAAAGCTTTTTTATATCTTCTCAAATTTTGCAATAACTATTGTTCTTGCTCATCAATTAATTCTGAGGATACTATAACAAGTAATGTAGAAAAATCTCCTACGAATACATACTTTAAATGTGTAGGAAGTGTTTTCAGTTCTAGTTCAGGAGGTTTCTCAGTAGATGAAATCAAATTCTTATTACTTTCTGTAGGATCTAACATTTCAAATTTTACTTGAACATAATCTAGATCTTCTTTAGTCACTTCCATAGATTCATCTTGAATTTTATCCTCATCTTGATATTCCATATATTTCTTTTCAAACTCTCTTTCAAATGTCTTTTTGAAATATTCATGACTTAGATATTCATTAATATCCATTTTGAAGAATTCAATCTCTTGCCCTTTTATAGGGTATCTCATTGATTATGCAATATTAAATGTAACCTCTTGATCACTAACTCTCATAGTTAGTGCTCCTTTCTGCACATCTATTAAAGCTCTTCGAGTGACCAGGAATGGTTTTCCTAAAATAATAGGAATTTTTTTATCTTCCTCCATATCTAATACAATAAAGTCTACAGGAAAAACAAATTATCAACTTTTACCAAAACATATTCTATAACTCCTTTAGGATTTGTGATCGAACGATCAACTAACCAAAGAGTTACCATCGTAGGTGAAATATCTCCTAAGCCCAACCTTCTGAAAATTGTTAACGGCATAAGATTAATACTGGCTCCTAAATCACATAAAGCTTTTCTAAAAAAATCTTTCACGAATAACACAAGGAATTGTAAAACTTTCAGGATCTTTGAGTTTTTCAAAAAACTTTTTTCTGAATTATAGAGCTACACTCTTCGCTGAGTGTGACACTCTCGTTATCTACAAACTTCCTTTTCTTATTAAGTATATCCTTCATGAACTTCACATAGCTTGACATTTGTTCTAAGGCTTCAACAATGGAATTAACTTCCTTTTCTAACACACAAATTTATCGTTAATTTCCTCAATATTTCTAAAAACTTTGAAAATTTGTTATCTCTACGTTTTTGCTTCAATCTTTGAAAAAATGGAGGTTGTGGTCTTTCTATAGTAATTTTCGTTGGTTTAATATGACATTCTGACTCAAAATAAAAATTTTCACCTGATTTTTATTTTCCACCTCATATTTTTCAATTTCAATTTCCACTTTTTTGTGAACTCTATTTTCTAATTATTTTCCACTTCTATGTTGAATAACTTTAATTTAATCTTTGTTCTGATCTTTAGGATTTACTTCAACATTACTAGGCAATGTTCCTATTGGACTATTGCTAAGTGCGGTAGCAATACATCCCAACTGATTTTCCATGTTTCGAATTGCAGCTCCTTGACTTTGTAAATGATTCCCCATTTGTAATATCAATTGTTCCTTTGACAACTTTTTCTCCTTATTTTGTAAATTATTAAATTCTAGAGGCTAATAAGGTTTATAAGTTGGATTTTTATGTTTAATTTTATTTGTTCTTCGATATAGCAGTTATTTGTGCAGCTAACATAGATATTGCATAAGAATCATGAATACTGGCTATCTTTTTTGGATTTACCCTTTCGGAGGGTCATTGAAAAATATTAGTAGCCGTCTCTTCAATTAAAGAATATGTTTCATTGAATGGTTTTCGCATTAGTGATCCATCAACAACAGTGTAAATTATCGATCTAAGAGATCCAGCCAATCCATTATAAAAATTTTGAATTATTAACCAATCTGGCAATGCATGGTGGAGACACTTGCTAAGAAGATCTTTAAATCTTTCCCAGGCTTCATAAATTGTTTTTTCTTTAAATTGAAAAAAAGATGTAATATCATTTCTAAGCTTAGTAGTTTTTAAAGGTGGGAGTTATTTAGATAAAAATTTTTGTGATAAATCTCCCCAAGTTCTGATAAATCCAGGTGCTAACGAGTTTAACCACATCTTAGATTTATCCCTTAGTGAAAATGGAGAAAGCCTAAGTCTGACAGCATCATTCGACACTCCATCATATTTAAAGGTAGCACACAATTCTAGAATACTAGCAATGTGTAAATTAGGATCTTCAGCTGGTGTTCCCCCAAACTAATTGTTTGGAACCATTTAGATAATAACAAATTTAAGCTCAAATGAATTGACAGCTACAACAGGATTTTGTATGCTTAAATGAATCTCATCTGCTGTAGGATTAACATAATCTCTTAAAGGTCTCTAATGATATTCATTTTCTTTTCCAGCATTACTTAATTTGTAAGCCATTTTGCTAATATGGTCTATCTCTTTTTTTTGTTTTCAAAATTTTCTAATAGTTTTTTCTAACTCAGAATCGTAAGGTTCTAAATACTAAGATCTTAGCCTACGCATAAACAAATACAAGTAATTTAAAAATAAGAAAACACACTTAAATAAGAAAATATTCAAAATTAACTACAAAAACTCTCTTTTTTTTTAAATAAAAATACTATAAATTATAAAATAACTTACTACTACTTTCCGTTATTTCTCTGACAACAACGCCAAAAACTTGATGCAGGTGGATTTAGTGTGTTAGTTTTGCAAATATTTTTTAATATTACAAATACACAAGGAAAATACAATAACAAATATTCAAATTCATCCCAACAAACTAACTTGAATTAAAATAGTTTTATGTATTAATAATCATTAAATTTCCAAAATCACCTTTTAAAAATAATGCAAGTATACGTATCGCTCATGTAATAAAGGGCTCTAATGGAGTCCTAGATATCAATCCCACATGGAAGTTAGAAATGCCTGTAAATAAGTTCCTAAGATGATAAAGTAAAGTACTATTTTAAAAATACAATAAAGTAAAGTGCCAAGTTTGAATATTAAGTGACAAGTTAATGCTAATTAAAATGTAGTTGAAAGACTAAGTTAACCAAACTAAATACTAAACTTTCAAAAGCATAATTACGAAAATTATAACTAAGATATTGTGACGAAAAGTTCATATTTAAGAAAGCATCCCTCACCTTTACAATGAGTATATGGTTTGTAAAGAAATTAAAATCTTTTGAAAATATATATAAAAACTGTTTCATGCCAAATAAGAACAATCCTATTCTTTACCCTCTTCCGAGTAAAGAATAATTTTACTTACTATATTATATCTATAAGCTTCAGATTTTCGCAAGTCTTATACTTTAAAAATATCAAATATAGAACTAATTTTTGATTAGGCTCTAATCCTCAAGCTTCTACTCCCTCATTTTTTCTTCTTCTTTTTTTTTCTTTTTCTTTTTCTTTTTCTTTTCATTTTCATTTTATTTTTCTTAGTCAAGGATTACTATATCTAGATAGGCTTTTAATAATTTTGAATTCTACTTTTCCTTTTCTAAAACAAAGTCTTGATAAAAAACTTTTACATATAAATTAAATAATAGCTTTAAAAATTATTTTTAATAAAAAAATTTAAGTATTAAAAATAAAAGTATAAATCTCTAAAATTTTAAAAAATACAATGTTTCTTACTAAAGATAGTTATTTATATTAATCATTTTCTACGCTAAAAACTTTTAACTTAAAGTTTTTCTTCATTACTCAAAATTTCAACTAAGTTCTCTTACTCATTTCTAAAATCAAAATTTACTTCCCTAATATAACTTCATATACATAATCAATTTTTCTTTTCAAATCAAATTCACTTTTAGTTCATTTGAGAATAAACAAAATTCAAGTTTTAAAAACATTTTTCATCCCCCCGAAACTTAAATTTTTAACAGATTAAACAGTTTAGCATCAAATATACATAAGCATGAATGAAAATTAAAATAACTGCTAACAAGAATTTTTATACCCTAATGATACAAGTATAAAACCTAAAAATAGGAGAGTAAAATTAATTTTGATCAAATTTTCTTATATTTTCATTTTAATTTAACATGTAGAGATTCAATAGACTTCTAAACAGTGAGTATAAACATAAAAACAAAGTAACACACTAACTTGACTTCACAATCTCAACATAAAAATAAACTCACAAACATGATAAGAGAAAAATACAGGGTAGCAGTTTCTGAAATTTAATATTTAAGACCTAAGTTAGAAAGATTTTTATCTTTTCAAATGACATAGAATTAAGTTAAGTTCTAAAATAACTAAATCACAAAACTCACAACAGTTACTACTCTAGAATTTTAAAACAAACTACTAACTAACACAAACATCACAATAACAATAATATACAAAATTCCAAACACAATACATAGTACATATTATCAAAAAGATGCAAATGTAGCAGTACCACACCACATAGTCCACAACATAAAAATAAACAACACATCACAAATCTCAAGTCCAAAGCACATAGTCTAGCACATATTACAAACATAAAAATCTCCCAACTCTACTCCTCATCTTTTGAATCACTGCTATACCACTTTTCTACAGGCTCATAATCAGGATATCGAGGAAGTTGCACTCCTGGGTCACCCCTAATTAGGTTCTCCAGAGATGAGTGGAATTTCTCTTCATAATCACTCTTTCTCCTACTATACTTATCAGTATGCTCTGCAAAATGCTTTAAATTCTAAACTTTATCAGCGGTAAAATTAATATGATCCATCATCCTCTCAATAATTGATCTTGGTCTCACTAGACTCACCTCTAGATTTAGAAGCGCGTGAGGTAGGTGGTCTAGATGTAGAAGCAGTAGAGTTAGAAGCAGCAGACGTATCCATTCCATAACTCCTAGAAAATCCTCCTCTTCAGCCAAAAATAGAATGCTCAGAATAAGTCTTCACATTCACCTTAGTGATCGACTTTAGAGGTAACAACACTTCCTCCCAGCTATCATACTTAACTCTAGC
The DNA here is from genome assembly GCA_002079205.1 of Phalaenopsis hybrid cultivar. Classification (NCBI taxonomy): domain Eukaryota; kingdom Viridiplantae; phylum Streptophyta; class Magnoliopsida; order Asparagales; family Orchidaceae; genus Phalaenopsis; species Phalaenopsis hybrid cultivar. Next base: position 17,050 of record JXCR01138143.1, read on the forward strand.
CTGCTCACACAAAGAAAAGATTGGGAAGCAAATCTCATACCTGCAGTAGTAACGATAATGACAGAACTGATGATAGTCTGATAAATTAAAGCTCTTATGTTGATGAGCTTTCCTTCTTGGATATAATAATTTAACATCACTCTCTCTCTGGTCACTTCACTAAGATGATTTATTGGTAGCAGATAAGCAGAAATAAAATAATGTCTGGCCTTTAAAGGTGCACATAAATTTGAAGTTGGAAAGTTGACTCTCCTCTCATTAGTGATTTTCTAAAGTCTTCTTCCAACTATCAAGTAAGAAATAATCTCGTCTAACTCCGCTTCAGTCAAACTATAATTTGCATAAAAACATAACGTATCAGATGGCAGATGATAAAACAAGTTGATTACCTCCAGTGAAAAAGGTACCAACTTTCCTTGAACCATGACTCTATTGTCTTCAGCCTCAGGGAGGTTTGCATCAAACTCCCTAACAACGGAAATAACTGCCATAATAGAGAAACAACAGAATCGTTCCCACTGTTGGCGAACGATCAAATCCTCTACATCTCCACCTGGATTCCTAAAAAATCGCTCCTATATCAGTTAACGTGATTACAACGCATCACCGTACCAATCCTGAGCATTCAAACTAACTAATTTACTCAAATCAAAAGGGCTCTTTCCTTTGCTCCTCTTCATTCTTGGTGCCATTCTGCAAATTTTATAAATTCTAAAAATAACTTCAAAAATCAACTCTAAATTACTAAACTAAACTTCTAAAGTATAAACTACACTTCCCATGCAATTTCCATAGATTTTTTTCTCTCATTTTTCACCATGAATAGTGAATTTTTGAATTTCTCCAATTGTACTCAAAATACATAGTGAAAATCCAAAATTTTTGCTCAAGGAACTTTGATCTAGCAAATTTCACTTCATTCCACCAAGAAATCTTCACTTTAGATGTGCCATTGCCCTGAAAAATCGTGAACTCAAGAGGTTGAAGGAGACGGTGGCGCTAAAAATGGTGATTTTCGGGCTAAAATTTCACTTTTAACCGTTTGTGAACCGATTTTCGTGAACCGATGCTCAAGCGCAAGTAAATAGAGCTTAGGTGCTTGCCTCTCGGGTTGGCTCGCGCTTAAGTACAAGATGTGTCGCTTAGACGCCAGTGCACAATTTTCAAAATTTTTAAATTAAAATAAAAAGCACTATTTGCCTAAGTAAACCACCCCTAAATGGTCTCATAACACTTAAATGACTATTTTCAACTTCCTATAACTCCCCTCTCTCTCAAAATTCTCCATAACAACTATTTCAATTTGAGGCTTAAAATAACACAAATTTTCACACAAACAAAGTTATATTAATTCACAAACAAGTACAACTACCTTTAAAAACTTAATTCTCACTTCAAATAATCTTGGATGAGAAAATTTTCCTAAATAGAAATACATAACAATCATTTCACAATCAAACACATATAAGAAGTCCTAAACACTAAAAATAAGAGTTAAACACTAAACCACTTAAAAACAACAACTTCTAACACACAAATTCTAACACTAAACTTAATTCCATTCTTCATTCGAATGAACAAATTCTTTTCTTTCATTAGTCTCTCCACGAATATAGAGTTGATAAAACAGATGGTGGTGACAAGCTCTAATAATATCTTCTTCAATCCATTTTTGCTTTATGAACATCGCCTTATCTTCCTCTATATAACTTGTGTGGCTAAATTGCATCTTCAATTGCCATCCAATATGCTCTAGATGTGCATGCAACTCAAGTACCCTGGTTTCCAATAAAACCATAGTATTCTCAATTTTGTTTATCTTCTCTGATATCCCTTCAATACTAACGGCTAAGAAACCATTATACATCTCTTGTGCACTTTGACTAATGAACTTCTTCCTCATGGTTTCTTCCTTCTTCAAATCCATCTCCCATGAAGACACTTTCTCTAAATCTCACTTTCTCTTAAACTTTTAGGGCTATAAATGATCAGGGGAGGAATTCCACCACAAAACCCTTCTATTTATAAGCCTAAATCCTTCCAATAACTCCTAGACACATTTAAAAGCTGCCTTGACACGTTTTTACAAACTAATTGGCCGTTAAACCTTCTAGAATATTACATGCGTTTAAACTATCACACTTAAGTGTCGGAACTGGCACTTAAGCGCCAGTGCACATTTTTGCACCAGTCAACTTAACGTCCAAATTCTAATCGGAACATGTCTTGGTCACTAAATAAAGTCTTAAAATCTTTAATAATACATAATAGTTTAAAAAATACTACCCCAATTTTCTTAATTACACATAAAACAACAATCAAAATAAAAACACTGATAACTATGGGTTGCCTCCCACAAAGCACTTGGTTTTACGTCATCAGCTCGATGTAACCAGTGCTTATTCTGGTTGACCCAACATCATTTCATCATTAAATTTATGTTGATCCCCTATAAAATAAGGATTCAGTCTATGTCCATTAACTTTAAATATTTTCTCAGACTTAGGATCTTTAATATCCACAGCCCATAAGGATAAAATTTTATCACAACAAATGAGTCCATCCACCTAGACTTAAGTTTGCCTGGAAATAATCTTAACCTTGCATTATATAGCAAAATTTGTTGCCCTGACTGAAAATTTTTAGTATATCCACCTGGACATAAGTTTGCCTGGGAATAATCTTAACCTTGCATCATATTGCAAAACTTGTTGCCCTGGTTTAAAATTTTTAGTAAGAATCCTTCGATCATACCGCATCTTCATCTTTTCTTTATAAATCTTGGCACTCTCATAAGATTCATTCCTTATCTCTTCAATCTCATTTAATTACAATAATATTTTCTCACCAGCATCTTTCAAATTATAATTGAACTCCTTAATTACCCAATATGCTTTATGCTCAATTTCAACTGGTAAGTGACAAGCTTTCCTAAATATTAGCCTATATGGGAATATTCCTAAGGAGTTCTGTATGCAGTCCTATAAGCCCACAAAGCATAGTCAAGTTTGACTGACCAATCCATTTTTGTTGGATTCACAGATTTTTTCATAATTCTTTTAATTTTTTGATTGGATAATTCAGTCAAACCACTTGTCTGAGGATGATAAGGAGTAACAATCCTATGATTTGTATGATATTTCTTTAATAACTTCTCCATTATGAAATTTCTAAAATGACTTCCCCCATTAGTAATGATAACTCTCGGCATCCCAAATCTACAAATTATGTTTATTTTCAAAAATTTTGTAACACTTTGAGCATCACATCAAGGTAAAGCAACAACTTCTATCCATTTGGATACATAGTCCCCTGCTAATAGAATATTTAAATTTTCAAAAGATGGTATAAATGGTCCCATGAAATCTAATCCCCAAACATCAAAATTTTCAACTTCTAGCATATAATTGAGGGGCATCTCATGTCTTCTAGAAATATTTCCTACTCGTGGACATCTATCAAAAGTTTTGATATAAGTATTAACATCTCAAAAAATTATAGGCCAATAGAATCCAGATTGTAAAATTTTGTACGTTGTTTTATCAACACAAAAATGTCCCCCAAAATTAGAATTATGACATTTTTGGATAATTTCATGAGTTTCTTCTAATGGTACACATCTTCGAAGAATTAGATACTTTCCTTGTTTATATAAAAATGGGTCATTCCAAAAATAAGTTTTAGCTTCATAAATAAATTTCCTCTTTTGTTGGTATGTCATTCTATAGGGTATACTATCACTAACAATAAAGTTTACAATGTCGGCTTACCATGGAACATGCCACTTATTAATAGTGAACAATTTTTCATCTGAAAAATATTTATTAATTTATTTTTTCAAAACATAGTGGTTTTTCTAACTCAAGCATGGACAAATGATCAGCAATTTGATTTTCAATCCCCATTCAATCTACTATTTCAAAATCAAATTCTTGCAAAAGAAGAATCTATCTTATAAGTCTAGGTTTAACATTCTTCTTTTTCATTAAGTACTTAATAGTAGAATGATCTGTATGCACCACATAATGAGTTCCAACTAAATATGATCTAAATTTATCAAAAGCATATACTATTGTTAATAACTCTTTTTCAGTTGTTGTATAATTGATTTGATTTTCATTAACAATTTTACTAGCATAGTAGATTACTTTGAAAATTTTATCATATCTTTGTACTAAAACAGCTCTTATAGTATAATCACTAGCTTCACACATTAATTCAAAAGATTTTTTCCAATTTTGTGAAACTATAATTAGTGCAGTGATTAATTTTTTTAATAAATTAAAAGCTTTTAGGCATTCCTTATCAAAATTGAAAATTGCATCTTTCTCCAGTAAATGACATAAAGGCTTAGCAATCTTTGAAAAGTCTTTAATTATATCGCTGTAGAATCCAGCATGTCCTGATAAGGTAAATTAGCGATCACTTGAATTTTAGTAGCATCTACTTCCATACCATTTTCTGATATTTGATGACCTAATACAATTTCTCCTACTACTATAAATTGGCATTTTTCCCAATTAAGGACTAAATTTGTTTCTTCACAACACTTAAGAATGTTCTAAACATGAGTCCAATGAAGTTTCAAACACTGTAAAATCATCCATGAATACTTCAATCCCATTTTAAATTAAATCACAAAAATTACCATCATACATCTTCGAAATGTAACAGGGGAATTACATAAACTAAAGAGTATCCTTCTAAAAGTGAAAGTACCATAAGGACTGGTAAAAGTTGTTTTCTCTTGATCCTCAGGAGATATTTATATTTAGTGATAACTAGTATATCCATCTAGAAAATAAAAGTATTTATGCCCAGCTAGTCTATCCAACATTTGATCTAGAAAGGGTAATGAAAAATGATCTTTCCTAGTGGCATTTTGATCTAGAAAGGGTAATGGAAAATGATCTTTCCTAGTGGCAAGATTTAATTTTCTATAAAATCTAGAAAGGGTAGTGGAAAATGATCTTTCCTAGTGGCAAGATTTAATTTTCTATAATCAAAATCCAGCATTTGATCTAGAATGGGTAATGGAAAATGATCTTTCCTAGTGGCAAGATTTAATTTTCTATAATCAATGCATATTCCTTAACTTGTCTAGCAGGTATTAATTCATTATGTTCATTCAAAGTTATAGTTACTCCTCTTTTCTTAGGAACACAGTGAATTAGACTAACCAATGCACTATCTGAAATATGATAGATAATTCCAGCATCTACCCACTTTAAAATTTCTTCTTAACAACTTCTATCATAACAAGATTCAGTCTCCTTTGAGGATCAACCCTGAGTTTGCAGTTCTCTTTCATATGAATTCTATGCATACAAATTGAAGGACTGATTCCTTTAATATCAGTAATTATCCATTAAAAAACTTTCTTAAAATTTTTCAAAATCTTCATAAACCTTTCTTCTTATTTCATCATTAATTTTGAGGAAATTATAAGTGGTGAAGTAGAGGAATCTCCTAAAAAGGCATATTTTAAATGTTCAGGAAGTAACTGTAACCAAGTTCTGGAGGTTTTTTAATTGATGGATAAAATGATTTATCTTTGTCTATCGTGTCCAAAGTTTTAAACTTTCTCGAACTTAGTTTGAATCTTCCTTAAGAAGTTCTTCACATTGATGTAATAACTCTACTTGCTCGTGCTCCAAATCTCTTTCTTCAGATTTTTCTTCATAAGTTTTTTTGAAATGACATTCACTTAGATATCTTATAACATCTATCCTAAAACATTCATCATCTTTACCTTTTGCGAGATATTTCATTGATCTTAAAATATTTAAAGTAACAGTCTGATCATTAACGCTCATTGTTAATTTCCTTTTTTGCACATCTATCATTGCTCTTCCTGTGGCTAGGAAAGGTCTCCCCAAAATGATAGGTACTTACCTCCTCCATATCTAGCACAATGAAGTCAACAGGAAAGATAAATTGATCCACCATACTAGGACATCTTCTATAACTCCCTTAGGGTATGTTATGGAACGAGCTGCTAACTGCATAGTTACAATAGTATGAGTTATTTCTCCTAATCCCAATCATTTGAATATTGATAATGACATAAGTTTAATGCTTGCACCAAAATCACATGAAGCTTTCCCATAAAATCTGTCTCCTATTGCACATGGATTTATAAAGCTACCAAGATCTTTAGGCTTTTTAGGAAGCTTGTTATGAATTATAGCACTCCACTCCTCACTAAGTGCAACAGTCTCATTATCTTCAAACTTTATTTTCCTATTGAGAATACCATTCATAAACTTTACATAGCTTGGCATTTGTTCTAAGGCTTCAACAAATAGAATATTAACTGTAAGCATTTTAAATATTTCCAGAAATTTTGAAAATTACTTATCCAACTTCTGCTGACGAAGTCTCTAAAGAAATGGAGGTGGTGGTTTCTCCAAATCAATTTTCAGCAAATAAATAGGTCTCTCAACTTCTTTTGGAGCTTCATCTCTTAATTCTTCAGTTTCTTCTCTGTCAACTTTAATTACTTTTTGAACCCTACCTTCCAACTCTCTTCGGCTTCTAAGTTGAATGACTTTTACTTTCTCTTTATTCTGGTCTTTTGGATTTGATTCAGTATTACTAGGAAGTGTTCCTTGGGATCTATTACTTAATGAACTTGCAATTTGCCCAAGTTGATTCTCAATATTTCTACATGTAGCTCCTTGACTTTGTAATTGATTTCCCATTTGTAAGACCACTTCTTCTATAGACAACTTCTTCTCCTTAAATTGTGCATTACTGTTGAAAGCTGGAGGATAAGTAGATCTATAATTATTATTCCCTTGATTGTTCCAGTTTTCCAATGGGTTTACTTGGTTGTTCCCCCATTGCTGATTTTTACCACCTGAATTGCTATTACAGTTAAAGTTGGGATGGTTTGTTCAACCTGAGTTATAATAATTTGTATATGGGTTATTCTACTTGTTATTTATGACATTCAAAGTTTCTAAATATGCTTGAGATCTACCATTTGGCCTAATTAATTCTCTTAAATCATGGAAATTGGTTGAGAAAAATTCATTTCATATTGGTCTAACTTCCTTGAAATTGTAGCAACTTGATTTGCTAACATAATAAATGCATCAGATTCATGAATATTAGCTACTTTCTTATGATTCACCCTCTTAGAAGGCGATTAAAAATTATTGGTAGTCATTTCTTCAGTTAAAATATAAGCTTCATGAAATGATTTTGACATCAATAAACCACCAACAACACCATCGATAATTGATCTGAGAGATCCAACTAATCCATCATAAAAAGTTTGAATTATTAACCAATCTAGTATAGCATGGTGTGGAAACTTTCTTAAGAGTCCTTTAAATCTTTCCCATGCTTCGTAAATAGATTCCCATTCAAAATGAATAAAAGATGTAATATCATTTCTAAGCTTCATTGTTTTTTATGGTGGGAAATATTTAGCAAGGAATTTTCGTGTTATACACCCCAACTTCTAAAAGATTCAGGTGCTAAAAAATTCAACCACATCTTAGCTTTATCCATCAGTGAGAAAGAAAATAACCTAAGTCTTACGACATTATCTGATACACCACCGTATTTAAATGTAGTGCACAATTCTAGAAATTAGCAAGAAGTAAATTTGGATCTTAAGTCGGTGATCCCCCAAACTGATTATTTGATATCATTTAGATAATATCAGGTTTAAGCTCAAATGAATTAGCTATACAGTAGATTTTTCAATACTATAATGAAGTTTATCTACAGTAGGGTTGACATAATTCCTTAAAGGTCTCTGGATGAATTTCAGCATTTTGATCATTTTGGTTTGCCTTTTTTGTAATTTTTTTTGGATTTTTCAAGATTTTTAATTTTTTTTATTTTTCTAACAGTTTTCTCTAATTCAGAATCGTAGGGCACAAGTCCTTCAGAACCTGAACTACGGATACACTAACATAAACTAAAATAAAACTAAACACACAAAAAATAACTTAAAGTTTAAATAATACTTTCTAAGAATAGAAATTTGCTTTTAAATCAATAGATTCTTTACAATTTTCACTTCACTTCCCCAGCAACGGTGCCAAAAACTTGATCCCAAAACTGTTTATATGCAACAATATAATAATAATTCTGATTATATTTTTCACTTAAATTTCCTTATTTCACAACAAAACCAAAAACTTGATCTTGAAGAAAAATAAGAATTTAACTTTTAAATTATAGATATTAGAATACCGTGCAAGTATACGTATCATTATCAAGTAATATATGGCTTTTTTATTAAGACCTGAATATCAAACCCACAGGGAAGATATGCAATATGCACTTTTTTGAAAACTTTCTATTTTTAAAAAGTCAATTATTTAAACTAAAGGTGTTTTCGCAGTAAAGAAAGTTTAAATATTTTTTGGTAGTTTTAATATTTTGACAAAAAACAAAACAAACTTAAAAAGATAACTTCAATTTTTCTAGAAGAAAATCACTAAATATGAAAATATCTTTCACCTTAACATGAATCAGTAATAAGTATAGGAATTCTGTTGTGGAAGTATGCATATTGTGTTGTGTCAAATAGAAGCAATAATATTCTTTACCTTTACTAGAGATGCTATAAAGAACATTGGCTAATTTAAAGTTTATTTCTGCAGATCGACTACGTAGGGAAGATACTAGCTCTCACTCTAGAGTTACCTCGATTCCCTCCACCTAGAGGCTAACATCTCGTATCAGAATTTAAAATAATAAAATAAGTTGAGGGATTTAACCTGTCACTTTAAAGTCCTCTAACTCCACAACCTTCAATGAATATTTCTTTACTTATTTACACTCAAACATATGAACTACATTCTCATTCATACAACATCATGTGATTCTTTCCAATTGTTGACTGAGACAATACTAGTACGATTTTAATATGTTCTCATAACAAATTTTAACATCTGGATTGGCCAAATCAAGTAGTAAATGAAGTACATGGAATTAAATCATCACAATTTCTTCTAACACTAAAGACAAATAATCTCCACAACTTCTATCCAACACTTAATTACTTATCATTTCAAGAAGAAAGATAAAGAAAAATACTCAAAATCCATGGAGATAAAAAAACCACACTTTAGTTTAAAAGTAGAAATCATTATCAAACCAACAACAAGTTTAAATTAAAACAAAAGATAAAAACTTATCTCAAGTCCTCCACCAAACTCTTGAAGTTCCTTTGAATCTCTTCTCATTTACAACACTCTCAATATAAAACTAAAATAAAAAGGATAAATATGTGGTGCCTGAAAATCTCTACCAACTAACTCCCCAATTTTAGAACTTTCAAAACTTTCCCAGCACTTTCAAAACCCCTTTCTAAAGTCTCAATCTTCCTTCTTTTATAATTCTCCAAAGGGTTCCTTGGTATCTCTTCAAAATGTGCCTTTATTCAATATATTTCTCCAAGAGATGCATCCTTTCGCAATAATTTTCATCCATGGTGGTTGTAACCACCTATTAAGTTAGTAGGTGCCCCGAAAATCTCTTCAAAATTCACAAAAGCCGAATTTACTCATCCAATAACTGCCACTGGCGCTTAAGTGCGGGGCCTCTGGTGCTTAGGCGCGGACTTCTCTGTTTAACCGACGCTTAAGCGCCAGATTTAGCGCTTATGCGCCAAAACACTTTTGCACGTTTTTCACCTATTTGCTTCAAATTTGATCCTTTTTCATTCCTTTAAGCATTTTGCACCTTTTTACCTGTACTTGAAAGAAAAACACAAAAATATGTTCCATTAAAGAGCAATATCTCAAAATATAAACATAAAAATATGTACAAAAATACTATATATTTTAGGCATATCAAAATCCCCCAAACTTAAAATGTTACTTGTCCTCAAGTGACACTAATCATTAAAAACTAAATTTGTAAGATATGTATATGATTTTCTTTAGAAGTTACTAAAAATTATATTTAGAAATATATTAGTCTAACTTAGAAAAAATATTCAATAAATTAGACCAACTTAAGGTTTAAAAATTTTAAATGTTAAGAAAGATGAAAATATGAGTTCCTATCTAATTCAAAAATATTGTATGTCTTCAAAATTTAGAATTTAGTTCTTTTATTATATCCACTTAAAAATTTTTATTAAGAATAATTTTACTTACTATATTATATTTATAAGCTTAAGATTTTCTTAAGTCTTATACTTTAAAAAGATCAAATGTAGAACCAATTTTTTATTAGGCGCTAATCCTCAAGCTTCTCCCCCCTCCCTTTCTCTTCTTCTTTTTTTTTCTTTTTCTTTTTCTTTTCTTTTTCCTTTTATTTTTTTAGGAAATGATTACTATATCTGGATAGGTCTTTAATAATTTTGAATTTTACTTTTCCTTTCCTAAAGCAAAGTCTTGATACAAAATTTATACTTATAAATATAATAATAGCTTTGAAAATTATTTTTAATAAAAGAAATTTAAGTATTAAAAAATAAAAGTTTAAATTTCTAAAATTTTAAAAAATACAATGTTTCTTACTAAAGATAGTTACTTATATTAATCATTTTCTACACTAAAAACTTTTACCTTAAAGTTTTTATTCATTACTCAAAATTTCAACTAAATTCTCTTACTCATTTCTAAAATCAAAATTTACTTCCCTAATATAACTTCATAAACATGATTATTTTTTCTTTCAAATCAAATTCATTTGTAGTTCATTTGAGAACAAAGAAAATTCAAGTTTTAAAAATAATTTTGATCCCCCCCCCAAACCTAAACTTTTAACAGATTAAACAGTTTAGCATCAAATATACATAAGCAGGAATGAAAATTAAAATAACTGCTAACAGGAATTTTTATACCCTAATGATACAAGCATAAAACTAAAAACAGGAGTAAAATTAATTTTGATCAAATTTTTTAATATTTTCATTTCAATTCAACATGTAGAGATTCAATAGACTTCTAAACAGTGGGTATACATAAAAGCAAACTAGCACACTAACTTAACTTCACAATTTCAACATAAAAATAAACTCACAAACATGATAAGAGAAAAATAGAGGGTATCAGTTTCTGAAATTTAATATGTAAGACCTAAGTTAGCAAGATTTTCATCTTTTCAAAAGATATAGAATTAAGTTAAGTTCTAAACTAACTAGATCACAAAACTCACAACAGTTACTACCCTAGATATTTAAAACAAACTACTAAAGAACACAAACATCACAATAACAATAAAATACAAAAGTCCAAAACACAATTCATAGTACATATCATCAGAAAGAAGCAAATGTAGCAGTACCTTACCACATAGTTCACAACATAAGAATAAACAACACATCACAAATCTCAAGTCCAAAGCACATAGTCTAACACATATTACAAACATAAAAATCTCTCGATTCTACTTCTCATCTTCTGAATCACCGCTATACCACTTTTCTGTAGGCTCCTAATCATCATATCGAGGATAAGGAGGAATTGCACTTTTGGGTCACCCCTAATTAGGTTCTCCAGAGATGAGTGGATTTTCTCTTCATAATCAATCTTTCTCCTACTATCAGTATACTCTGCAAAATGCTCTAAATTATGAACTTTATCAGTGGTAAAACTAATATGATCCACCATCCTCTGCAATAATTGATCTTGGGTCTCAGTAAACTCACCTCTAGATGTAGAAGCATGTGAGGTATATGGTCTAGATGTAGAAGTAGCAGAGGTAGATGCAGCAGACATCTTCATTCCAAAACTCCTAGAAAATCCTCCTCTCCAGCCAAAAATAGAATGCTCAAAATAAGTCTTCACATTCATCTTAGGCTTTAGAGGTAACATCACTTCCTCCCAGCTATCATATTTAACTGCAGTCTGCTCACATAAAGAAAAGAACAGGAAGCAAATCCCAGACCTGCAGTAGTAACGACAGTGGCAGAACTGATGATAGTCTGATAAATCAAAGCTCCTATGTTGATGAGCTTTCCTTCCTGGATATAATAAATTAATGTCGTTCTCTCTCTGGTCACTTCACTGAGATGATTTGTTGGTAGCAGATGAGCGGAAATAAAATAGTGCCAGGCCTTTGAAGGTGCACATAACTTTGAAGTTGGGAAGTTGACTCTCCTTTCATCAGTGATCTTCCAAAGTCCTCTTCAAACAGTCAAGTAAGAAATAATCTCGTTTAAGTCCGCTTTAGTCAGACTATAATTTGTATAAATATATAACGTATCAGGTGGTAGATGATAAAATAAGTTGATTACCTTCGGTGAAAAAGGTATCAACTTTCCTCGAACCATGTATCTATTGTCTTCAGCCTCAGGGAGGTTTGCATAGAACTCCCTAAAAACAAAATCATTCCCACTTTTGGTGAAGGATCAAATCCTCTACATCTCCACCTGGATTCCTAAAGCACCGCTCCTGAATCAGTTTTCATTATTGCAATGCATCACTGTACCAATCTCGAGCCTTTGAACTAACAAATTTACTCGAATGAAAAGGGCTCTTTCCTTTGCTCCTCTTCATTCTTGGTGTCATTCTACAAATTTTATAAATTCCAAAAATAACTTCAAAAATCAAGCCTAAATTTCTAAACTAAACTTTCAAAGTATAAACTACACTTCTCATGCAATTTTCATAGATTTTTTTCTCTCATTTTTCACCATGAATAGTGAATTTCAAATTTCTCCAAATGTGCTCAAAATACATAGTGAAAAACCAAAATTTTTTGCATAGAAGTAAAGCTCTTACCTCAAGGAACTTGGATCTAGCAAATTTCACTTGATTCCCCAAGAAATCTTCACTTTATATGTGCCCTAGCCATCAAGAAACACAAACTCAAGAGGTTGAAGGAGACGATGGCATTAAAAATGTTAATTTTTGGGTTGAAATTTCACTTTTAACCGTTCGTGAACCGGCGCTTAAGCCCGGATAAATGGCGCTTAGGCGTTTGCCTCTTTGGTTTGCTCGTGCTTAAGCGTGAGAAGTCGCGCTTAGACGCCAATGCACGATTTTAAAAATTTTTAAATTAAAGTAAAATGCACTATTTGCCTAAGTAAACCACCCCTAAATGGTCTCATAGCACGTAAGTAACTATTTTCAACTTCCCACAACTCCCCTCTCTCTCAAAATTCTCCATAATAACTATTTCAATTTGAGGCTAAAAATAACAAATATTTCAACACAAACAAACTTATATTAATTCACAAATAAGTACAAATACCTTTAAACACTCAATTCTCACTTCAAAGAGTCTTGGATGAGAAAATTTTCCTAAATACAAATACATAACAATCATTTCACATTTAAACACATATAAGAAGTCATAAATGCTAAAAACAAGACTTAAACACTAAACCACTTGAAAACAACAACTTCTAACACACAAATTCTAACACTAAACTTAATTCCATTCTTCATTCAAAGGAACAATAAATTCCTATCTTTCATTAGTCTCTCCATGAATATAGAGTTGATAAAACGGATGGTGGTGACGAGCTCTAATACTATCTTCTTCAATCCACTTCTTCTTTATGAACATCGCCTTATCTACTTCCTCTATATAACTTGTGTGGCTAAATTGCATCTTTAATTACCATCTAATATGCTCTAGATGTGCATGCAAATCAAGTACCTTGGTCTCCAATAAAGCCATAGTACTCTCAATTTTGTTGATCTTCTCTGATATCCCTTTAATACTAACGGCTAACAAACCATTATACATCTCTTGTGCACTTTGACTAATAAACCTCTTCCTCATGGTTTCTTCTTTCTTCTTCAAATCCATCTCCCATGAACACATTTTCTCTAAATCTGACTTTCTCTTAGACTTTTAGGGCTAGAAATGATCTGGGGTGAAATTCCTTCACAAAAACCTTTTATTTATAGGCTTAAATCCTTCCAATAACTCCTAGACACGTTTAGAAGCTTCCTTGGCACGTTTTTATAAACTAATTGGCTGTTAAACCTTTTAGAATATTAATTTTTCACATGTGTTTAAACTTCCGTGCTAAAGCGTCGGATCTGGCGCTTAAGCGCCAGTGCACATTTTTGCACCAGTCAACTTAACATCCAAATTCTCATTCTAACATGTCTTGATCACTAAATAAGTATTAAAATCTTTACTAACACATAATAGTTTCAAAAATACTACCCCAATTTTTTTAATCACACACAAAACAACAATCAAAACAAAAACACTCTGATAACTACGGGTTGCCTCCCACAAAGCGCTTGGTTTTACGTCGTCAGCCTAAAATAACCCGTGCTTATTCTGGTTGACTTAAAATCATTTCATCATTAAATTTATGAGTAACCCCTATAAAGTAAAGTTTCAGTCTATGTTCATTAACTTTAAGTATTTTCTCAGACTTAGGATCTTTAATATCTATAGCTCCATATGGATAAACTTTTATCACAACAAATGGGCCCATCCACCTGGACTTAAGTTTGCTTGGAAATAATTGTAACCTTGCATTATATAGCAAAACTTGTTGCCCTAGTTGAAATTTTTTAGTAAGAATCCTTTGATCATGCCACATCTTTATCTTTTCTTTATAAATCTTGGCACTCTCACAAGATTCATTTCTTATCTCTTCAAGCTCATTTAATTGCAATAATCTTTTCTCACCAGCATCTCTTTATCTCTTCAAGTTCATTTAATTGCAATAATCTTTTCTCACCAGCATCTTTCAAATTATAAATGAACTCTTTAATTGCCCATATGCCTTATGCTCAAGTTCAACTGGTAAGTGACAAGTTTCCCAAATATTAGCCTATGTCCAATATGCTTTATGCTCAAGTTCAACTGGTAAGTGATAAGCTTTCCCAAATATGAGTCTCTCAATATGCTTTATGCTCAAGTTTAACTGGTAAGTGAAAAACTTTCCCAAATATTAGCATATATGGGAATATTCTTATAGGAGTTCTGTACGCAGTCTTATAAGCCCACAAAGCATAGTCAAGTTTTACTAACTAATCCATTTTTGTTGGATTCAGAGATTTTTTCATAATTTTTTAATTTCCCGATTGGATAATTCAACAAAATCACTTGTTTGAGAATGATACACAGTAGTAATCCTATGATTTGACATCTATCACAAGTTTTGATATAAGTATTAACATCTCTAAAAATTGTAGGCCAATAGAATCCAAATTGTAAAATTTTGTATGTTGTTTTATGAACACCAAAATGTCCCCTAAAATTAGAATTATGTCATTTTTGGATAATTTCGTAAGTGTCTTCTGATGGTTCACATCTTCAAATAATTAAATCCTTCCCTTATTTATATAAAAATGGGTCATCCTAAAAATAAGTCTTAGCTTTAGAAATAAATTTTCTTTTTTGGTGATATGTCATTCCTTAGGGTATAGTATCACTAAGAATAAAGTTTACAATGTCGGCATACCACGAAACACGCCACTCATTAATAGTGAATAATTTTTCATCTAGACAATGTTCATTAATTTCTTTTTCAAAACTGTGTGGTTTTTCTAACTCAAGCCTGGAAAAAGGATCAGCAATTTGATTTTCAGTCCCCTTTTGATCTATTATTTCAAAATTAAATTCTTGCAAAAGAAGAATCCATTTTATAAGTCGACGTTTAACATCCTTCTTTTTGATTAAGTACTTAATAACAGAATGATCTGTATGCACTACTCAATGAGTTCCAATTAAATATAATCTAAATTTATCAAAAGCATATGATATTGCTAATAACTCTTTTTCAGTTGTTGTATAATTGATTTGAGTTTCATTAAGAGTTTTACTAGCATAGTAAATTACTTTAAAAATTTTATCATATCTTTGTCCTAAAATAACTCTTATAGCATAATCACTAGCATCACACATTAATTCGAAAGGTTTTCCCCAGTTTGGTGAAACCATAATTGGTGCAGTGATTAATTTTTCTTTTAAAAAATTATAATCTCTTAGGCATTCCTCATCAAAATTGAAAATTGCATCTTTCTCTTGTAAATGACATAAATTCTTAGCAATCTTTGAAAAGTCTTTAATATATTACCTGTAGAATCCAACATGTCCTAAGAAATTTCTAATTTCCCTTACATTTGTTGGATAAGGTAAGTTAGAGTTGCATCTACATGATCCAACATGATTTTTAGAAGCATCTACTTCCATACCATTTGTCCCAATTAAGGACTAAATTTGTTTCTTCACAACGCTTAATAACTTTAAATAAATGTTCTAAACATGAGTCACATGAAGTTCCAAACACTGAAAAATCATCCATGAATACTTCAATCACTTTTTCAATTAAATTAAAAAAATTGCCATCATACATCTTTGAAATGTAGCAGGGGCATTACAAAAACCAAAGGGCATCCTTCTAAAAGCAAAAGTACCATAAGGACTGGTAAAAGTTATTTTCTCTTGATCATCATGAGATCTTTGTATTTGGTGATAACCAGTATATCCATTAAGAAAACAAAAGTATTTATGCCCAGCTAGTCTATCCAGCATTTGACCTAGAAAGCGTAATGGAAAATGATCTTTCCTAGTGGCAAGATTTAATTTTCTATAATTAATGCATATTCGCCACCCTGTAACTTGTCTAGTAGGTTTTATCTCCTTATGTTTATTCATAGTTACAGTTACTCCTCCTTTCTTAGGAACACAGTGAATTGGACTAACCCATGTACTATCTAAAATATGGTAGTAATTCAAGCATCTAACCACTTTAAAATTTCTTTCTTAACAACTTCTTTCATATCAGGATTTAGTCTTTATTGAGGATCAACTCTGGGTTTGCAGTTCTCTTCCATATAAACTATATGAATACAAATTGAAGGACTGATTCCTTTAATAGCATCATTTTTCCATCCAAAGACTTTCTTTAAATTTTTTAAAATTTTCATCAACCTTTCTTCTTCTTCCATCGTTAATTTTGAGGAAATTATAACTGGGTAAAGTAGAGGAATCTCCCTAAGATGAAATATTTTAAATGTTCAAGAAGAAACTTTAACTGAAGTTATGAAGGTTTTTCAATTATTAGACAAAATGATTTAGCTTTTTCAATAATGTCCAAAATTTCAAAAATTTCTTGAACATAGTTTGAATCTTCCTTAAAGATTTCTTCACATTGATCTAATTCATCTTCTTGCTCATGTTCCAAATCTTTTTCTTCATAAGTTGTTTCGAAATTACATTCACTTAGATATCTTATAACATACATCCTATAACATTCATCATCTTTACCTTTTGGAGGATATTTCATTAATCTTAAAATATTGAATGTAATAGTTTGATCATTGACACGCATTGTTAATTCCCCTTTCTGCACATCTATCATTTCTCTTCCTGTGGCTAGGAAAGGTCTCCCCAAAATGATAGGTCACTTTATCTTCCTCCATATCTAGCACAATGAAATAAACTGGAAAGTTAAACTGATCCACTTTCAATAGGACATCTTCTATAACTCCTATGGTTAGGAAAGGTCTCCCCAAAATGATAGTTATCTCTTTATCTTCCTCCATATCTAGCATAAAAAATCAATAGGAAAGACAAATTGATCCACTTTCACTAGGACATCTTCTATAACTCCTTTAGGGTATGCTATTGAATGATCTGCTAACTGCAAAGTTATAGTAGTAGGGTTTATTTCTCCTAATCCCAATCTTTTGAATATTGATAATGGCATAAGGTTATTGTTTGCACCTAAATCACAGAAAGCTTTCCTATAAAATTTGTCTCCTATTGCACATGAAATTGTAAAGCTACAAGGATCTTTAAGCTTTTCAGGAAGCTTTTTCTGAATTATAACAGTGCACTCCTCACTAAGTGCAACAATCTCATTATCTTCAAACTTCCTTTTCCTTTTGAGAATATCCTTCATAAACTTTATATAGCTTGGCATTTGTTTTAAGGCTTCAGCAAAAGGAATATTAATCGTAAGCTTTTTAAATATTTCTAGAAGCTTTGAAAATTGCTTATCCAACTTCTGCTGACAAATTCTCTGACGAAATGGAGGTGATGGTTTTTTTAAATCAATTTTCAGTGGAGAAATAGGTCTCCCAGAATCTTTTAGAGCGTCCTCTTTTGATTCATCAGTTTCTTCTCTCTCTACTTCAATTTCTTTTTGAACCCTACCTTCCAACTCTCTTCCGCTTCTAAGTTGAACGGCTTTTACTTGCTCTTTATTCTGGTCTTTTGGATTTGATTCAGTATTACTAGGAAGTGTTCCTTGGGATCTATTACTTAATGAATTTGTTATTTGCCCAAGTTGATTCTCAATATTTCTAATTGTAGCTTGACTTTATAATTGATTTCCCATTTGTAACACCACTTCTTCTATAGACAACTTCTTCTCCAATATTTCTAATTGTAGCTCCTTGACTTTATAACTGATTTCCCATTTGTAACACCACTTCTTCTATAGACAACTTCTTCTCCTTAAATGTGTATTACTAATTGATCCTGGAGGATAAGTAGATCTATAATTATTATTCCCTTGATTGTTCCAGTTTCCCAATGAGTTTACTTGGTTGTTCCCCCATTGCTGATTATTACCACCCGAATTGTTATTCCAGTTAAAGTTAAGATGGTTTTCCAACCTTGGTTATAATAATTTGAATATGGGTTTTTCTGCTTATTATTTATGACATTCAAATTTTCTATTAATGCTTGAGATTCTACCATTTGGCCTAATGAATTCTCTTCAATCATGGAAATTGGTTGAGAAAAATTCATTCCAAATTGGTCAAACTTCCTTGAAATTGCAGCAACTTGATTTTTTAACATAGTAAATGCATCAAATTCATATATTTTGGCTACATTCTTAGGATTCACCCTCTCAGAAGGCCATTAAAAATTATTGGTAGTCATTTCTTCAATTAAAGCATACCGTCATGAAATGGTTTTGACATCAATGAACCACCAGCAACGGCATCAATAATAGATCTAAGAGATGTTTTGACATCAATGAACCACCAACATCAACATCGATAATAGATCTAAGAGAACCAATTAATCCATTATAAAAGGTTTGAATTATTAACCTATCAATGAATCACCACCAGCGACATCGATAATTGATCTAAGAGATCCAACTAAGCCATTATAAAAAGTTTTAATTATTAACCAATCTGGTATAGCATGGTGTGGACACTTTCTTATGAGTTCTTTAAATCTTTTGCTTGCTTCATAAATAGATTCCCCTTCAAACTGATTAAAAGATGTAAAATCATATCTAAGCTTCGCAGTTTTTTATGATGGAAAATATTTAGCAAGGAATTTTTGTGCTAAATCACCCAAAATTCTGATAGATCCAGGTGCTAACAAATTTAACCACATCTTAGCTTTATCGCTCAGTGATAAAGAAAATAACCTAAGTCTTATAGCATCATCTGATACACCATTGTATTTAATTGTAGCACATAATTCTAGAAAATTGGCAAGGTGTTATTGGATCTTCAATTGGTGATCCCATAAACTAATTATTTGATACCATTTGGATAATAGCAGGTTTAAGCTCAAATGAATTAGCCACTATAGTAGGTTTTTAAATACTACAATAAAGTTCATCTACAGTAGGGTTGGCATAATCTCTTAAGTGTCTAAACTCTTGATGAATTTCAGTATTTTGATCATTTTGGTTTGCCATTTCTGTAATTTTTTTTGGAATTTTTAAAATTTTTAATTTTTTTTTTGATTTTTTTGATTTTTCTAACAGTTCTCTCTAATTCAGAATCGTAGGGCATGAGTCCTTCAAAACTTGTACTAAGCATATACTAACATAAATAAAATATAATATAATAACATAAAGTTTAAATAAGACTTTCCAAAATAAAAAATTGTTTTTAAATCAATGGATTCTTTACAACTTTCACTTCACTTCCCCGACAACGACGCCAAAAACTTGATCCCAAAACTGCTTATATGCAACAATATAAATGGAATTCTGATTATATTTTTCACTTATATTTCTTTATTTTGCAACAAAACCAAAAACTTAATCTTAAAGAAAAATAAGAATTTAACTTTTGATTTATATATATTTGGATACTACGCAAGTATACGTATCATTATTAAGTAATATAGGACTTTTTGATTAAGACTGAATATCGAACCCACAGGGAAGATATGCAATATGCATTCTTTGGAAAACTTTCTATTTTTAAAAAGACAATTATTTAAACTAAAGACATTTTTGCAGCAAAGAAAGTTAAAATATTTTTGGTAATTTTAATATTTTGACAAAAATAGAACAAACTTAAAAAGATAACTTGAAAGCACTAAATATGGAAATATATTTCTCCTTATCATGAATCAGTAATAAGTATAGGAATTTTATTGTGGAAGTATGCATATTGTGTTGTGCTAAATAGGAGCAATAATATTCTTTATCCTTACTAGAGATGCTATAAAGAACATTGGCTAATTTAAACTTTAAATAGTTCTAAAGAACGGCTAGGCAAAGAAGATACTAGCTCTCACTCTAAAGTTTCCTCGATTCCCTCCACCTGGGGGATAACATCTCGTATGATAATCTAAAACAATAAATAAAGTTGGGGGCTTTAACCTGTCACTTTAAAGTCCTCTAACTCTACACCTTCAATGAATATTTTTTTTATTTATTTGCACTCAATCATATGAACTACATTCTCATTCATACAACCTAAATGGATTCTTTCCAATTGTTGACTGAGACATACCGGCCTGGTTCTTACATGTTCTCACAATAAATTTTAACATCTGGATTGGTCAGATCAAGAAGTAAATGAAGTTCATGGATTTAAATCATCACAACTTCTTCCAACATTAAAGATCAATACTCTTCATAACTTCCATCCAACACTTAATTACTTATCATTATAAGAAGAAATATAAAGAAAACTACTCAGAATCATTTGAGAAAACAAAACCACACTTTAGTTTAAAAGTAAAAATCATTGTCAAACTAACAACAAGTCTCAATTACAACCAAAATTAGTCTAAAATAAAAGATAAAAACTTGTCTCCAAACCTCCACCAAACCCTTGAAGTTCCTTTGAATCTCTTTTATTTTAGAACACTCTCAATGTAAAACTAAAATAAAAAGGATAAATATGTGGAGCCTGAAAATCTCTCCAACTAACTCCCCGATTTTAGAACTTTCAAAAATTTCCCAGTACTTTCAATACCCCTTTCAAAGTCTCAATCTTCCTTCTTTTATAATTCTCCAAAAGGTGCTTTGGTATCTCTTCAAAATATGTCTTGATTCGATGTATTTCCCCATGCAATGCATCCTTTCGTAATAATTTTCATCCATGGTGGTTGTAACCTCCTTTTAAGCCAATAGGTGCCTCAAAAACCACTTTAAAACTCAAAAAAACAAATTTTACACATCTAATAACTGGCACTGGCGCTTAAGCGTGAGGCTTGTGGTGCTTAGGCACGGCCTTATATGTTTAACTGACTTTTAAGCACCGGATCTGGCGCTTAAGCGTTGATCCCAAAATTGCTTATATGCAACAGTATAACAATAATTTTGATTATATTTTTCACTTATATTTTCTTATTTTGCAACAAAANTTAGTCTAAAGCAAAAAGATTAAAACTTATCTTAAGTCCTCCACCAAACCCTTGAAGTTCTTTTGAATCACTTTTCTTTTACAATTACACAAAAAAAAATAACAAAAAAGATAAAGTAAATAAAAAGTGGTTCCTGAAAATCTCTTCGAACTGACTCCCCAAAGAAGAACATTCAAAACTTACCAATATTTTCAGGACTGTTTTCTAAGTCCTCTCTTCTTTCTTTTATAGTTTTCCAAGAGATGCCTTGGGATCTCTTCAAATGTCTTGATTCGATGTATTTTCCCAATAGACACATCCTTTCATGATAATTTTCATCCATGGTGGTTAAAACCATCTATTAAGCGAATGGGTGCCTCAAAAACCTCTTTGAAATTTGTGAAAAAGTGATTTTACTCATCTAGTAACTGCCACTGACGCTTAAGCGCGAGGTCTTGGAGCTTAGGCTTGGCCTTCTCTGTTTAGTCGGCGCTTAAGTGCCAAAACTCTTTTGCACAATTTTTCACCTTTTGCTCCAAATTTGATCCATTTTCACTCCTTTAAGTATTTTTTCATTTTTACTTATATTTGCAAGAAAAACACAAAAATACCTTTCATTAAAGCGCATATCTCAAAAATAGGTATAAAAATGTGTCTAAAAGCACTATATTTTTTAGGTGTATCAGTAGCCTCTTTCCCTCCCTTAAACACTCGGTAACATTATTGTCTTTATTTCAAAATAATGAACAATGATGAATGAGATTCTTGAGGCAATATTGGAGCAGCTAGCGTTACTCTTAATGCTTTATGGCCATCTTACCTTCCTATTTAATATTAATTATGAGAGGTACTACAATAATTTTTTCTATTACTAAGAGTAGATTCATGCATATCAATCAAGTTCGTTTATATCTTTAATTTGCTTGGTTGCTTACTCATATAAAACAAACCCTATGCATGGTATTTGAATATGGGTTTGATGAATATAATACAAGAAAAAAAATGCAATTTGATGTTTAATTCCCATGTTTGTACTGTGTTTTTGAACAAACTGATTGAGAAAACATTTGTGGGAATGTTTATCTTTAGCTAGTAAGGATGTTAGAAGTTGGTTTTTGCTCCAGGCTTTCTTCTGTACACCATGCTTGCTAAATATTCTTAGGAAGAGAAAAGTTTGGCTTGCTTGTTTGTAGGAATCAGAAGGCTTTGGTGTCTCATTTGTAAAAAAAAATCTAAAAGTTTAGCTTTGCTTATTTGTAAAAATTTGAAAGTTTGTGTGGCCTTTTTGTAAAAATCAAAAACCTTTGGTGTCCAATCAGTAAAAATTTGCAAGTTTTGGTTGCCTGAGTCATATGAGAAATGCATATACATGAAGGTAAATTAAGGCTTCCAAAGGCCTAAAGGTAAATTAAGTTTTTATCCCGTACCAGATGAGCTACTTTGAAGTCCTTTGGCTTGTTATTTAATTCAAATGAATGATTTGTTGTTGTAGATCTAATTTCTTCCTCGAAGTTGTTCTTCTTTACATTCTTATCGTGTTGCTCACTATGTTAGCTCCAAGCTTCTCATCGAAGTGACAACTCCAGGTCTTGAGGCTTAAACCTTTAGAATTTTCGTGTCAAGTTTTGTAATTGTTCAAGTTTTATGGGGGGAATTTAAGTTGACTAAAGCAACACCGGTTAGGTTCCTACGGTTCCCTCATTCTGACACCACTAATTCATTTTGAATTTACTTAGCCTAAATGAGTTCTTAAGCTCATTTAAACTAGGATGATCTCGTTAGCAACTATAGGTTAACTCATTAGAGGGACTCCCGTAAATTCAAAAGGCATATTATGTTCATTTCTTTGTTTTAAAAATGTTTAAGTCTAATTTCAATAAAAAAATTATCTTCATTTTGAAAATTATTTATTTTGACTTTTAAAAATGGTTTCAACCTTACATGCATAGTATATTAAAGCAGCGGTAAATTGCACTAGTAAAATGGCAATAAATAAACTATAAATGTGTAACTGTCTTATTCTCTCCGCCTCCACTGAAATGTTAGCATTCATAATCATGCATATATTTCAATGTGTAAAGTAAGAATCATTGCAAAGTAGTAATGAAACTTTACTTATTTAAATTCAAACGAGACTATAACTCATAACTTAGTGGGCCCCTAAGCGTTTTAAGGATGATTTTCTTGGACAAAGCATAACAAGTTCAGTTGTTCTTCAAAATATCTAAGAGATTATAAAAGTGTTCGGTGCATAAACCTAAACAACTTGTAAGAATCCTTTGAACCATTTCAAGTTCACTTGAACTTATTGTGTTGTTGAATGGGGCACCCCAAAGTTCATTAGGTTGAAGATGTGCTCATTTCTATACTTCAATTAACCCGTGGAGGGGAGGGGCGATAAGCAAGTTTGAGCTTGTAGTGTTTAAAGGAGATTAATTATGGTTTATCTCCCAACTAACCGTCAAATATCTTTAGAAAGCTCTTAAGTCATTGAGGGTGGATGTGTAATTTTAGAAAAGGTCATATTAAGAACATTTTATTAAAAGATCAACCTATAGCTCAACCATTGGTTTAGGACTCTAGGTTTAGTGGATTATTGACTTTCTGACTTATGTCCCAAACATTTAGATCATTCAAATTATTTTTTTCTCCAAAAGTTTAACAATTTTGATAATTACAATTGTACTCCTGTTTTCTAAAAGTGAAGGTGAATTAGTTTCCACCTCATTCCCTCATGTTTCAATCACTTCAGAATATTGTTTAGAATCAAAATATTAACCCTTAACTTTTTAGACCATCAATTTTAATTAGGGGTGAAAAGGTAAAAATTACAATTTTGCCCCAAAGACTCTTATCTTTATAAATCTTTTAAATTAATTTACTTGGTTTGGAAATTTTCTAACCTATCTCTCATTTTTTAATTGAGATACCATAGAAGAAATCATATTTTTTCAGATATTTATTTTAATTTATATAATTATTTTAGTCCAAAAATGGGAATTTCCAAAGTTAATTCATTTAATCAAGCAAGGTAAAGTTTTTCTCCTTACGAAAATTATTTGAGGTTCACCTTGGTCAAAAGACCACTTCGGTTAAATTTCATGAATTTTTTAATTATATTTTAATTTTTATAAATATTTATTTATTTTGATGGTTAATTAAATAGAAAATACATTTTATTTTATAAAATCAAATTTACTTTTTTGCATTTATCCCTCTGTCTCCAAGGAACTAAGAGAAACTTAGTTTATATTTTTCTAATATTTATTTTATTTTTTATTATTTTTGTACTTTTTAGGCATTTAAAAATGAATAACTTTATTAAAAAAATAATGAAAAATACTCTAATTGATCCCAAGTTGTAAGGAACAATTTGTGACATTTTGATGCATTTTTGTATTTTTGTGATTTTTAGAATTTATTAATTATTTTTAAATTGGCAATTAGCTTAAAAAAGAACTATTTATCGTAACATCAATTTTCTTTTTCTTGGGTGCCCCTCGTCACAAGGAACACTCCAAACCATTTCATAATTTTCTAAATTTTTTTATTTACTAAAATTTTTTAATGTAAAAATCTTATTTACCTTGAAAATTATAGTTTGATATCAAATACAATTCAAATGGGTTTCAAATTTTTAGAGAGGCTTAAAATATTCATTATCTTCATTGGGAACCAATTTTTGTGATATTTCTAAATTAAATTTTTATTTAATTTTTTATTGGTTTTAATGACTTAAATTATGAAATTATACTTTAAAAACAATTAAACTTAGGGTTTATTTTTCACATGCTCCTCTGATGAACCTACCAAAAGAAACCTCATATTTTTCTGATTTTATTTTAATTTATATAATTATTTCACTAAAAAGGAGTGACTTAATTTTGGAAATTAAGGTTTACCATATTAGTGGTACTCTCTGATTGTGGAGAAATCGGAGAACACTCCTAATCACAGAGAAAATAAACCCTCTAATTTTCATATTATGATGATTAATTTTTAATTATTTAGATTTTACGAAGGTTTAGAGTAAATAATCAATTTAAAAATAAATATAAGGCGAGCAACTTTATTTCGTCCACAAGATTCTCATTTTTTCACCGAGCAACGGGTCTTTTTAAATTTTTTCATGATTTTTCTACACCAAATTGTGAATTTTTGAAGTTTCTGAATTTTTTAAATAATTAAAAACCTCTTTCCTACTTAAGCGACTCAACATTATTGACCTCACTTTCGGTTGAGGTCTAGTCTCTTCCTTAGAAGCTTGAGATCTAGCCATAAGACTTTCCTTTTGACTATTTTTAGAAAACTAGTAAAAGAATCCTCACCATTATAAATTCTAAAACTCTTCCATGCTCACCTTGAAGTTCCACATGTTGGTTTTAACCTCTATAATTTAGTAGGTGGAGCCAATATGGGGAAGCTCAAGAAGAGTCCCCTTAGAAATTTTTGGCCTTAGGGTTACCCCTGGGTGGTGTTGTCTTGGTCAGTGTTGCACACACACACTTGATGGCCCTCACCTTCACTCAAAACCTAAACCCTTAACCAAATTTGCTTAACCTCTCCCCTCACTCTTTTGGAAACTCATGTGGACGATCCCTTAAACCCTTAGCCCTAGGCTAGGGTTTGGCTAAGACTAAAACATAGAGGATCCAAAATGGGATTTATTTGGTCTCATGACACCGAAGTGGTGTTTTTATGATTGAAATCCCCATGGAATCCTAATTTTACCTCACCAATTTTAGCCTTCTGTCCCCCAAACTTTCTCAAAATTATTACATTGCCTCTTGAACCTTAAATTTTAAAAAATTACCAGAATTAACCAATTTTATCCAAAAATCAATTCAACCCATATGAAACTACCCAAATTATCAAAAGCATACCAAAATTTTCAAAATTCTTAAAATACCCTTAAAATTGCAAAAAAATTACCAAAATTCCTTTAGTGGTCCAAAAATTCTCAAAACCTCTAAAATCATTCCAAACACTCCCAAAACCAAGCTTGACCACTCATGAAGTCCAATTTGACAAATTTTGACCAAAATCCAAATTTTTCCCTTTTAGGCCCAATTACCCCAAATCACCCCCAATTTCCTCTAAATTGATTCCAAAACTCCCTAATCTCAAATCTAAACTCAATTTTATAATATATAAGATAATTTTGAACCAAACTCAAACCCAATTGATTCCCAAATACCTTGTGACAACTTCCTACGTCAAAAGGACCAATCAATTGGACGAGATCAATATTTTAGCCAAGTCTAAACCTAAGTCCAAGCCAACTCACACATTTTGAAACCAAACCCTAAACCCCTTGGAACCACTTGGTTTGACTAATATTAAACCACCTCAGTAGCCACTTGGACCCTAAGAACCCTCACAAATGCTCTCAGCTAACCATAAAAGTGCCATGGACCAAGGGTCTCATGATTTCGGGGATTCCTTCCCGCTTTTGGTCAAATGACATATGCTAGAGCTCAAGTAAATGAACCTTTATCCTAAGCACACTTAAACATCCCCCTATGGTTCCCCGAGCCAGCTAACCACATTCCCTGCCCTGGCTAGCTGGCCTAGTGGTCAAGAAACCCAAAATTGTGGATTTATCCCCATGGATCAAATAAAAATTACACCCATCCAATGTAGATCACGCCCATTGGCCATTGACACCCTATTCAACCCTCCATCTAAGCTCATTTCTCAATCCTCTAAATTACCCAATTAAGCCCTAGCTAACCCTCTACTTAAGCCACCTCCTCCATGGCCAAGAAGAGAGTGTTGTTAATTGCTTCGGGAGAGCCCTTCAAATATCTCACAAAGCTTCCTCTAGCCTTCCTAAGTTCAATCCCACCATTTTCCCTCTCTGAAATCAACTATCTGAGCTCAGTTTTGAGTTCAAAATCCAAGGCCATTTCAATCACTCCATTAAAATTAACAAAAATCCAAATTGAACCATCCTTGATCTTCCCCGTGCCAAACAAAGCAGTTCCCCACCAAAACCTCCATCTTTTGAGCCCTCTAACCCACCTCTAGACCAACCCCACATACCCCTTTGATCGAAATCATACTTAGACTTTACACCAGCTTAAACCAACACATGGAGGAAGTTTCTTAAACTCTACTGACGTTTCCACAAGCACCCAATTGAGACCTCGCTTCTTGGGCAAAGGTGTAATCGACTAACCCTAATTTTTCCTTCGGTTTCATCAATTGTAAAGAAAATTTTTATTTCATATGCATGTAACCGTATAGATAGGTTCCCCTTGAGTAGATGAAGCTGTAGGAACAAACTTCTTGTGATTTGGTTGAGTATTGAGCAAGATTTTATGTCTAAACGTTGGACGGTTCTCAAGTTAGATAAGCTAGGGATGATGACTATGAACTGTTCGATCGCGCGTGTATTGAACAGATGGCTTGTATCGCGTTGGACGAGAGATGTGTTCGTGAACCGCGGGCCGAATAACATGCCTTGGTGAAAAACACAACAGATGGGAGTGCGCCTCATGGGGATTCAGAGCTATCTATCATGAGGTGGCAGCCACGTAGATAAGTTGAAAAATAGGGTATTTTTTTTATTAGTTAAGTAATGAAAATTTAAAAATGCATTACTTGGTGTAGAAAAATCATAAAAATAAAATAAAAATACCTTCTTGCTCAGTGAATAAAGGAGAATAATGTCAAATAAAAATAAAAAGTATTTGACATGTCTCTGATTTTTAATTTATTAAATACTCTCTGAACTATTTTAATTTTAATTAGGTGAAAAATATTTACCATAACATGAAACTTTAGCGGTTGATTCTTCGTGATAGTGAGAATCTCTCCTAATTTTTCCAATGTTAGAAGACTTCTCAAGTTTTAAAACCATAATTTTCAAGTTTATTGGACCATTTTTTATTACATTAATTATATAAATTAAAATCTTAATAAAAAAAAATATGAGGTTTTTTTTTGTAGGTTCTCTGTGGTTATATTACTCTAAAAAGAATATAAATTACTTTTAAACAATTACATACTTTACTAAAGCTAATTAAGTCATTTTAACCCCCAAAACATTAGATAAATCAAATATTATTAAAAATTTAACAAATTTGACTTCATGCTATCAATAATAATTATTTTAACTCCCTCTAAGAAATTGGAAACCCATTTGAGCTAATTTTAACACTAAAGTGTATTTTTCAAATGTAATGGTATTTTGGTTTTAAAATAATTATAATAAATAGACTACAATTAGGAAAATTATGAAAAGTAATTTTCTGAGTTCCTTGGGATGAGGGACACCTTGGAAAAATAAAAATTATTTTAAAATAAATAGTTCATTCTAAACTACTTTTTAATTTAAAAATAACTAAAAATAATTAAAAATTATAAAAATACGAAAATGCACTAAATTATTCCTAATTGTTCCCTGATCACTTGAGACTCTTTAAAATATTTTTCTTAATCTTTATAATTTTTTTATATATTTTTAAATGCTAAAAATGTATTTTTCGTAAATTTCAACTAAAATAATTATATTAAATAGAATAAAAATTATAAAAATGAAAAGTTTACCTCTCTAAGAAATTAAATTAAAATTTCTATTTATTTAATTAGTAAAATAATTAAATAATTATAATAATTAAAATATAATCTAAAAGATCTTGAACTTTTTCCCAAGTGGTCCTCTGACCTTGGTGAACCTTCATTAAGTTTCCCATGAATAGAAAATTTACTTTGATTTGTTAAATAATTTATTTTTGAAAATCCTGTTTTTGAGCTAAAATAATTATGTAAATTAAATAAAAATTAGAAAAATCATATCTTCTCTCTAATATCGTAATTCACCCATGAGTGGGGTACCTTGAAAATTTCAAAGTCATTTGAGTTATATTTAATGAGTTTTGAAGTGTAGAGGCTACAGGGGCAAAATGTTAATTTTGGATTTTGGATGCCCTAATTAAATTTTTAGGTTAATAAAAGGGTAAGTGGATGATTTTGATTATAATAAACACTTTTGGATGTATGAAACATAATGGTTAAGAAGTGGAAACCAATTTGTCAACTTTTCATGATAAGGGAAAAAATTTTAATTTCATAAATTGTTATGACTTGGAGGTTAATTCAGTTGGATGATACTAAAATAATGGGCTTAAACTATGAAGATAATAATGCACTTATTTGAAGCCCCTAGTTGATGATTAAATAAGAGCTTGATCCTTTAATGAAAATTGTTCTCACTTAAATTAACATTTTGATTATTAGAAATCTAACCTCGAGATTTAATTTAAGGGCTTAGTAGTGAGCTAGGCTTGATATTTATACTTGTTTATTGAGGTTTAACAAAAAGGAACATGATTAATTTATGACCACCCTTAAGCACTAAATGCCCGACTTTAATGGTGGGTACCAGATCATTAATGACCTAAGCTTGTCTTAGGGGCATCCAAATACCTAAAACTTAAGTAAAATATCAAGTGAATAATTTAAGTACCCACTCTTGGGTAATTGAAATAATAATGTTCAATGAGCATAGGGTGTATTAATTGACTAAATCTTAATATAACGTTGGATGATCAATTGAACAATATATTAAGTTCAAATGAACTTAAAATGTTTCAAAAGGTTTTAAAAGCTGTTCAGGGTTATGCCCCAAACACTTTTAGAATCCTTTAGATATTTTGAAGGACAATTGAACTTATTATTATTTGTTCAAAAAAATCATCCATTAAAATAATAAAGGATCCTTCAAGTTAAGCATTGGGACCCATTAATCCTCCTAAATCAATTTAAATTCTTATGAGTTATTGGGGATATTTATTATTGCCACATATGAATCATCAAACTTGTATAAGTCTGAACTCTAGATGGTTAGGGCAATGATGATAATGCTAATGTGTGCTAAAATGAGGGTATGGTGTGGGATTGAAGAAAAATATCTGCTACCTCAAGGACCTTTAATAAAAGGAGAGGGAAAGGACTGATGGTACTATACAATAACTCTTGAGAAAATGATTACCCCCAATACTTTTAGGTTGTTTGTAGTCCTAACTTGATTAAATTAATTAGCATGTGGACTACACCATTCTACAAATATTTAAAAAAAAAATCCCTTTTGCATGATAAAATAAATTTTATATGCATGAAAAGTGAATTAAAAATGAAAATTTGTAAAGGTCCATTGTGAATCACTTGGATTGAGGTAAGGACTGACCTCTATAGATTGTTAGGTTGGTAGCTCTTATTTAAGCTCAGAAAGCACAGAGTCCAGCTCTGAACCCCCAGCTTTATTAATGCCTTACACCTAGTTCTGATCTTCTACATGTGACTACTGGTTTTTCTTTACTTTTACTTTATTACGACTTGTTTTTCTACTTTTCCTCGTACCGGATAATCTCATCTACTATCCTGCAATTTATTTAAATTTCCCTACAAATATATTCTGCTTTATGATGCTAACCATGCAGCAGGAGTAGCGAGAAGATGACACGTGCGCATTTATATTTTGTATTGCAGTTTCATTCTTCTTATAACATTTTTTTAACTTGCATTTATTTACTTTATTTCAAAATAAAACACATTTTTCAACATTAAACAACATTTTCAAAATTTGACAATGAAACAATGATTTCATAACAATTCTTTTTGGATTTACGGGAGTCCCTTGGATGAGGTAACCCATGGTTGCTAATGAGATCTCCCTAGTTTAAATGAGCTTAGAAACTCATTTAGACTAAGTATGTTCAAGAGAAAATAATGGTACAGGAATGAGGAAACTATGGGATTTAAATCGGTGTTGCTCTAATGAACCTTAATCCCCCCATAATGATTGGACAAACTTGTTATTTAAACCTTTTGAAATCTTAGACTTTAGGATTGCTACTTTGATGAGGAGCTTGGAACTAACTTTAAGGGCAGTATCTTACAACAAAAAGTGGATCTAAAACAACAAATCTTTCCTTATAATTAAATAACATGTCATAAGATTTCAAGGTTATTTTTCTAGTGCAACATAAATCTTCACTTTACTTTTATGCCTTTGTACAATCATGTTTTGCAAATTTAGCGCTAACTCCTTTTAGGATTCAGAGGTTGTTATCTGTTAAGACATAAATCTGCCTATTTTCAGGCTATTTATATGATTTTGTCATGCAAATGTAAGCCCTAATTAATAAAATTGACATGATGAAACATCTAATAATATCTCTCCAAAATTGAAGCCTAACCATAGGATATCTTGGGAAGTCACCGAGATTCTCATAGAGATCTGTGATAACCACTAGTTTTTTTCCTTTGGATTCCATGATAAATATTTTGAATTTGAGCCTTTCACATTTGGTAATCCTTGGTCCGATCTTTCAAAGTCCTACCCTTTGAAATTCTTGAAGATAATATTTTCTGATCTAAATTGAGAGTTTTTTTAGGTGACCTCGGTCATTGAAGATATAATTAACTATAGAGGCTTACCCTTATAGGAGCCAGCCTAGTTGTTCATATTAGATAGAGAACTTGTCGGTCTACATAATGGTTTGCAGACTAAAATGGATGTCATAAATTCTTTAGTTTATTGAATCAAACCTCACAGGTATGTGATATGTCTATTCCTATGGATAAGTATGTCACCTGCACTATTGTGGTTATTTATTTAAACTATTATCTATATAAGATCAGTTCAGTTTTGTATTTTCAAAACTATATATATGTATATATAATTTAAATTAAACCTCTCCTTCTCACCATTTCAGCGTCCCACAATTTCTGGTGACTCCGTTTGGACTAGTTTCTCTCTCCATTGTGATTAGAAAAACTTGACTTCATACATCAGTTATATGTCCATGCCCCTCATGGTCCAGACTACCCTTCTTATGTTGGCATGCTTTGCTCATTTCTTTTATAGACAAGTACGGTCAACTCTTTTGGATTCTAGGATCGTCTGTTTCACTAACTTTAAATAGAGAGGTTTAGAAGCTCTTTAGGACTTTATCTTTTTGTGTGGGTCGGACCCCCAATACGTGTGTTGATGGACTAGTTTCACCTAGGCGATTTGCATTGTGAAGTTGGTCCCGCACTGGGCCTTAAACTTCACCGCTTCCTTGTATCTTTCTGGTTTGGTTTGCTATTTTGCAAATTGAGCCAAGTTGGTACGTGTCTTTACCATCATGTCATTTTAATCAAAACTCTTTAACACTATAATCACAAATGAACAATAAATTTGAAATTAAAACTAAGAAAGGATATGCCCAGTCTACAAAAGGACCTTTGTTAATTTTTAGTGTTCGCAATAGGGTAAGAAATTATTGGCAAATACTAACCCTCAAAAAATTTTCTTTAAAGTTGCTACGGTGACATTCCCTACTCTCATTTTCTCTTTCAACCTGTATACCAACCGCGATACCCCCAACGTTGTATTGATGATCAAGTTTAGAGCTGGACATGACAAATTTGAGGTCGTACTTGGCAAGGCCCCTTTCGCTGTCATGAAGGTTGCTTTTCCGGAAATTCAAGAGCCATCCGCCAAGTATGATTTGAGCTATCTCCAGAATTTCCCTTCTTATAAGAAGGTGAAAATCATTACCGCCCCGACACTCATTAAGTCTGTCATTCCTGCATCCATCCACTCGAGAGTCGTTACACCTACTACTGTCAGATTCACTGTTATTGTATTTTCTGGTAAATGAAAGAAGTTTTAGTTGAAGAGTATTCAATAGATGCACTCACTAATCCACCATCAATATTTTAAATTGGTTCCAATTCATGGCTTAATCCACCAACCAAGTAGCAAAAGAGAAACTGAAACTATAAGATCCAGAGGGCTGTCATGGCCCAGGCTATAGAATTAGTATATGTTGATGAGGTTCCTCAATTGGAGGAACTCAGATTACATGAGACCTCTCCTCTCCTCCAAGGAAGTGGGTTTCATCCCTTTTCAAACACTAATGAAGATGAGAACCTCCATATGATTAGTGCTGCTCCACAGTCACCATAGGATCATGGTAAGGAAAGGGAGAGACCCACTCTCATTACCAAAGTTTGTATGGTGTTTGAAAGACAAGCTGCAAAGGAGGTGAGTACTATTGTTGAGTTACTCAAGAGAGTTTGATGTGTAATTTCACCTCGGATGAAGAAAGAAATATTGAAGAATGTCAGATCTGTCCGTCAGTATAGAGATTAGCTAAAGTACCACCAACCTGTGTTCTAGTCAGATGTTGCCTTGGAAACCTAGTTGATGTTGTTTCCACCATCACAGATACAACCATCGTTACTCCAAAGTCCGTTGGACATTGACCGGTCAAGTCACTTCTGGGTCCAAGGATACCACCTGCCACCATTTATGAAAACTTCCCGAAGAAGGATAAAGGGAAGAGACCCGTTGATTCACCAAAATAATATTTTTATTTAAGTATACATTTTATGCTTATTTTTAGTGATATTGCACTTTAAATAAAGGGATTTTCATGTTTTTGTTGAAGTTATATCAATTTTAAGTATTTGGAGCAAAAATAACAAAAAGGACAAAATTTGGAGCCAAAAAAGTGAATTTTGGGAATTTTGGTGCCTTTTGCGCCAGATTGGCCCCAAAAGGGTCACTTTACAAAGAGCTTGGGCCAGATGCTCCAGATTGGCACTAGAAGCACCATTTAATAGAGAGGTGGTGCCAAATGTGGCAGATTTGGTGCCTAAAGTGCCAAAACCCAGAACAACGTGGCTTAAATAAGTTGGCACTAGATTCACCAGAACTGGTGATAGAAGCGCCAGAGATGACTTTTTGTGGATTAAAGTGATTTGGAACATATTTTACACACATGTTCAAAGCGAAACTTATTACAAACACTGCTTAGAGTGATTCGGTGCATCTAGATACTTTGGAAGGTTCTTTTATGAAGGGATATGTCTCTTGATTCAATGGACATCTCTTTTGAATTCAAAAGGGTTGACTTTTGAATAGATACTTGAAGCAAATTTTGAATTCTTTTTAGAGGGAGGTAGCCTTTTATAAAGGAGAGGTTTTGAAGAACTTGAGGGTGTGGCATGTAAGGAGGGCCAAAGAGAGAGAGAGAGAGAGAGAGAGAGAGAAAGCTCAGGGCTTGATATTTTCTTCAAGGATTGTAAGAGGAGAGGGAAGGTGAGAGACTTATTGTTCATTACACTTCTAAGAGAGAATTGAGAGTGCTTATTTTGATATAAAGGCTTGAAGAGAGCTTCTAGAGATTTGTTTGGGAAGGATTACGAGGTAAGTTGTGTCTTTTATTTCTTTTGTTCTGTAAACTTGTTTTTATATATGAAATTCGTGTTTTGTCATATCCTTTTATAGAATTATGAGTAGTCTTCTTTATCCTTCTCCCTACTTTGAGATATAGTTTTGTGAAGAATTGATTTTATTTTATACAATTTTAAATGTTAATAATTTGTGATGATTTGAACTCCGTTCTTCATTTACTTTTCAATCTGGCCAATTGAATTGTTAAAATATGTTGAGAAACATATGTTCCACAAGGGCAATGATTTCTACAACATGGTGAGAGTCATATTTGATTTCATGGGAGAGGATGTAATCCATGGAGTTGAGTGCAAATAAGTAGGGAAATATACTTTTTTTGGATGTAGAATTGGAGATTTTAAGCTAACATATTAAAATCCCCATATTGGTCTAGTTGATTGGAAATTGATGCGAGATTGTTAGCCCACAGGTGAGGAAGTAGTGGGAGCTTTGGAGTGGCAGCCAGTATCCTCCCAGCCTAGCCATGAAATTAGGGACCAAACTCTGGATAGTTAATGTTTTTTATGCACTCAAAAGGGGGTAAAGAACCGGATTGCTCCTATTTGGCAAAAAAAACAATATATATATATATATATATATATATATATATATATATATATATATATATATATATATATATATATATATATATATATATATAT